>JADRCC010114894.1:0-11245 GCA_019843855.1 Hylomyscus alleni
TGCAATCATTTCTGCCATGGCCAGGATGTCAGCCTCCAAGGGTTTGGAAGGGATCTTCACCTCCAGCACGATTCTTGGCATTTACTTGAGATTTGTGCCTCCAGGTGCCTGTGCCCATGTTCTTGCCCACCACCTTGGAGAGCACAGAGAAGATCGTGGAGACCATTGAGGAGCTGAAGGTGAAGATCCCTTCCAACCCCTTGGAGGCTGACATCCTGGCCATGGCAGAAATGATTGCAGAGGCTGAAGAGTTAGACAAGGCCTCCTCTGATCTTTGCGGTATGCAGTAGATAGTGGTGATGGCGGAAACAGTGCTCACAGTCCATCTGCCTAGGAGGGTGGGGGGTGGCTGAGATCAGCCCCTGAAAGCCTGTGTGGGGACTGGACAAGAGCTGCAGTGACTGAGCTGACTTCTTTGCCTCCCAGATCTTGTGAGCAACCAGAGTGCAGAGGGACTTCTGGAAGACTGTGACCTGTTTGGGACAGCTCGGGATGATGTCCTGGCCATGGCTGTTAAGATGGCTAATGTCTTAGATGAGCCAGGGCAAGATTTGGAGGCTGATTTCCCCAAGAGTAAGTAGAATTTAAGGCATGCCCACTGAATACGGTAGCATTTGTGTTATTAGGAAGGAGTGTTTCTCGTGACCCAGAGTATGACTCTAAACCATAGGATGTTCTTCTTGTTGTTGTGTTTAAATTTTGTTGAGGTAGAGTCTCATATAGCTCAGGCTTTCCTTAAACTTGAATTTCTGATCCCCCTGCCTGGATTTTAGGTATGTACTGCCACTCCTGCTTTATATGGTACTGGAGGTTGAACCTAGGGCTTCATGTATACTAAGCTACATCTCCTAGCCTTTTTTTAAATTTTTAGTTGTCTGTGAATGTGTGTGCATATAGGTATGTGTGGATGTTCATGTGTGTACTATGTGTATGGATCCTCGTTGAGGCCAGGGGAAGACTTTGGTGCCATTCCTCAAGCACTATCCACCTCCTTCTTGACACAGGGTCTCCTTCACTGCCCTGGAACTTTCCAACTAGGCTAGACTAGCTGGTCAGCCAGCCCCAGGGGTCCAGTTGTCCTTGTCTCTCCAGTACTGGAAATTACAAGTGCATGCCTGGCTTCTCCTGTGTGCTAGGGCATCAGACTCAGGTCCTCATGCTGGCATGGCAAGCACTTTAGTGACTGAGCCATCTCCCTTATCACCATTGTCTGTCACCATTTTTATGTGTCCAGTTCAGTTGTGTTAAGTATATTCATATTGCTTGGGTTTGTACGACTTAAAACTAGAGCCCTATCTATGTTAGGCAAGCCCTACTACTGAGCTATATCCCAGCATTATTTTTTGCTTTTTATTTTGAGAGAGGGTCTGAGTTGTCCAGGTTAGCTTTGAACTCATTCTGTGGCCCAGAAAGTCCTGTGCCACCGTATGTAGCTTGTGTCTGGTGTGTCTCTATCTTTCAGATTGCTTTACTGGTTCCTGTTGAGTTCAATGAGGTCAACCAAGTGGTTCCTCTTGAGTTGAATGAGCAAGTAGCAAGGATGGGATAAGAAGACTTCAGAGTTGAGACCTAAAGAAGTTAATTTCTTCTTTCTGCCCCTTCTATTAGATCCTTTGGACATTAACCCAAGTGTAGACTTCCTCTTTGATTGTGGCCTTGTAGGGCCTGAGGATGTATCTACTGAACAGGACCTTCCTAGAGCCATGAGGAAGGTGAGAACTGGGGTTACTATCTCCACAAAAAAGAAAACGGACAGTTGAAGGGGTAGGGCTGCTCTCAGAGCCACTCAAGAAAGCTTAATGTGACCTTCCCTGGCCTTCTTTCTCCAACGCTAGACATACAGAGACCTAGCCACCAAAGTTTGCTTTTCTCTCAGTAAATAAGATCATCAAAGTTATTCTGGGGCTCTCTACCATAGAAGCTTTCTGTGTTCTTAATCCAGTGCTCCCACTCCTGATGGTGAGTGCTATCCTGACTAGCTTCCATGCTGCCCTGGCTTTGCTTTGCCACCTTTCTCCTTTTATCTTCCTTTCCAGGGTCAAAAGAGGCTGATGCTTTCTGAAAGTTGTTCCAGGGACTCTCTGAGCAGCCAGCCTAGCTGTACCGGTCTCAACTATTCATACGGTGTCAATGCTTGGAAATGCTGGGTACAGTCAAAATACGCCAATGGAGAGACCAGCAAAGGTGATGAGCTACGCTTTGGCCGTAAGTACTTGGGAGGAAGAGGGCACAGAGAGGAAAAGAAAAGGGTCTTTACCTAGGATCAGCTGAAGATACCTAGGAGTAGTAAGGATGTGATCACATATGGCTTCCCTATCCAGTAAAGACAGCTAACAGTTGTAGACTAAAGGGAGAACCTGTCTCAGTCCAAGGCTGAGGACTCCTTTTGTAATTCTTTTTTTTTTTTTCAGGGAGCTAGTTGTAACTGAAGGGTAGTTGGTGGAGCTAAGTGAAAGTCTCCAAATGAAGTTTTCTTAACCCTGTCCTCCTCTACTGCATGTCCCTACAGCCAAACCCATGCGTATCAAGGAGGATATTCTCGCCTGTTCAGCTGCTGAGCTCAACTATGGTCTGGCCCAGTTTGTGAGAGAAATCACTCGACCCAATGGTGAACGATATGAACCTGACAGTATCTACTACCTGTGTCTTGGCATTCAGCAGGTAACTCTCACACACCGCCTGATTTTCTCTTACTTTCCACAGTATACAGAATTCTACTGGAATTGTTTCTAAGCCCATCCCTCCTTGTCACTTGTCTCTGACCCTGACTAGGCAGCTTGCTTAAATTTCCCATGACAAATAGACACCAATGACCTCCTAAAACCAGAGCTTCATTCCAGGACTCTTGTTCAAGCATCACTGTTGATTTGCTATCTGGATCCTCCAGGTCACCCTTGAATCGTGTTTTGAGGAAGGATGTGGGGACTGAGTTCCATGAGTAGTTAGGTAGGGTTTAGTTCTGCCTAGGAGAGGTTAGCAGTTCTGACTTCATAAGGGTATCTGCGCTTGTGAGGACTGTCTCCAAGCCTCTACCTCTTTTAGCAAGGCCTCAGTACATCAGCAGTGTAGAAACACCTGAGGGAAAGCACTCTGGGTTAGCTACTCAAGCAGTTGGTTCGCATCCTCTTAATTATCAAGGACCACGACTGCAGCTCTCATCGTGCTCTTTCCTCTAGGTCCTGGAGTCTAGGACCTACAGCCTAGCTTATGTATGTCTGTTTTTCTTCCTTTAGTATTTGCTGGAAAATAACCGAATGGTGAACATTTTCACGGACCTTTACTACTTGACTTTCGTTCAAGAACTCAACAAGTCTCTGAGTACCTGGCAGCCCACACTCCTCCCCAACAGTAAGGGGCAGAACTTAGCAATCCCTTCTCCCTCTCTTCCCTTCTTCCAACACACTGCTGTAAGAGTCCTGTACTGACTGGCCTGTTACTCTTCACTAAGGGTTCAAGGGTAGGAATATGTACCTGGACACCTCAGGGTTTCAGGCTAATGGAGCCAGAGTCCTTGCCCTTGAGCATGAGATAGAGAAGCACTGTGTTGATGCATGCCTAGAGTCCCAGCACCAGGGAGGCTGAGGTACAATTGTGAGTTCTTGGCCAGCCTGAACTATATACTAAGATATTGCTGTTTTTAAAGAAAAGAACATGAGTTGGACTTGGTGGTATATGCATTTACTCCCAGCACTTGGGAAGCAGAGGCAGGTGGATCTCTTTGAGTTTGAGGCTAGCCTGGTCTACAGAGTGGGTTCCAGGACAGCCAGGGCTACATAGGGAAACCCTATTTTGTTTTTTGTTTTTTTTGTTTTTTTGTTTTTTTTAATAGAAACACTAAAAAGGAAGATGAGGAGAGGGTCAAGACTTCATCTCATCCAGGAGCAATCATTTGTGCCTATAGTTCAGGCTACTCAGGAGACTGAGACAAAATCTCAAGGGCAAGGCTAGTTTGAGCTACTTAGGGGAAAAGTTTTCTTAAAAAGAAAAAGAGAAAAAAGACTCAGATCTTTAGACTTATCTCTGGGACCAGAAATAGTCGAGGTTTCGGTGATAAGTTGATTAAAAAAGAAAGCAAGATGTGGGAATTCTAAGCTTTGTGTCTACCTGCATATGACTTAAAGGTGGTCAGAGAAGTGTTGCATGGAGGTGAAAAGAATATAAAATATTCCCAATTCCAGAACAGGCAAGGTCACACAGAACAATCCTGTCTCAATACCCCCAGCCTCAAATTTCCCAGTCCTACTGTGAAGGTCAGGTGCCAGGATTCCTATGTAGTAAGAAGCCTACAGTTAAGTGTATGCGTGTTAGGAACTGAGGTGGCGTTGGGAAGCCGACCCCCTTTGTTTTTCTCTTTGTCCATCACAGATACTGTATTCTCCCGTGTGGAGGAAGAACACCTCTGGGAGTGCAAGCAACTGGGGGTTTATTCTCCCTTTGTCCTCCTCAACACCCTCATGTTCTTCAACACTAAGTTTTTTGGACTGCAGACAGCTGAAGAACACATGCAGCTCTCTTTCACTAATGTGGTACGGCAGTCTCGCAAGTGTACCACACCTCGGGGCACCACAAAGGTGGTGAGCATCCGCTACTATGCCCCAGTCCGACAGAGGAAAGGGCGAGGTATGAGGCTATCCCCTTCCTTTGCTTTTTGTACTTTATGTTCTTTTTCATGGCATTCCCACCATACCCCTGCTTTGCCACTAGTTTCGCTCTGCATTTGCAGAAAAGATGAAAACAGGCCTTCTGATAGACACTGGCTGGCTGTTTCATAACAGGAAGGCAGTTAACTGCCAGTTTCTCACCTTTGTCGTTTCTAGGCAATTTGTTTGCTTGCCTTCTTTTGAGAGAATAAGGGTGAGCAGGTAGTTAGCTGGTCACTGTGTCTTGTCATCAGGTGGTATGGAGAGTGAATAAAAAAACCTTTTCATGATTCAAAACCTGCATACAGAGGACTGGAAACATGACTTAGTCAGTCAAACACATGTCCAAGCCACATAGCTGTGAGCACCCAGGTTTGGATCCCTAGCACCCAAGTGAACCTAGGCATGGTGTCCTATGCCTATAACCTAGAGCTAGAGCAGGCAGGGTGGAGACAGGCAGCTTCCCCAGAGCTCAGCATCCAGTTAGTCTGCTAACTCCAGGCTCAGTGACAGACTATCTCAACACGATGGAGAGAGACTAGACAAAGGCACCAAATGTCCAACTCTGGCTTCCACGTGTGCACACGTACAACACAAACGTGAACTCGTACATGTACACAAAAATTACAAAAACTGTACCGAGGAAGAAAAAGAGACCACATTTTGTTTTCCATTCTCTTTGGCCCTGGACTTCTGACCTGTCTGTGAGTGATTTGCCAGGTCCCTTCTGTGGGCCTCTATTTAACCTGATATACAAAGGTTGTGGCCATCCTTTTTAATCTGACCTAGAAGGCAAACCCACCTTCTCACAATCTGTTTTACCAATTATTTTGTCTACCTTCTGAGATCACCTCTTTAATATATTCCCTTGGGAGTGAATGTAAACACTTTGGCAGGACAAACTGGGGAGGGCCACAGAAGAGTATCCGTATAGGATGTTTGGTTAATATGGAAAGGCTAACAACTTCTGCTCTCCTTCCCTCCCTCCCTCCTTTCTTTCCTTTGTTGTTTCTTTTGTAACAATGGAGGTAGGACCCAGAGCCTTGTCTATGTTTGGCAACTACTTTCCACCTAGCTACACTTCTTGCCCTTCGCTATTCTCCCTTTATTTCTTTCTGAGGCTGTATTTGGTGATCCTGCAGCCTTATCTCGGTGTCCTTGATTATGCTCTAGGAGGTGGCTGTGTTCTAATGAGTCTGGGTCATTTCTCCCCACTATAGACACAGGTCCTGGGAAACGAAAGAGAGAAGATGAAACTGTCTTAGAGCAGCGTGAGAATCGCATGAATCCCCTCCGCTGCCCCGTCAAGTTCTATGAGTTCTATCTCTCAAAATGGTGAGTTGGTAGGTGTGTAAGAATGACTTACCATGTGGCCCTAAGAGGCCTGCTGTGCCTTGGTACTACTGATGTCTGTCTTCCCATCCCCATGCCCATTCCCACTCTTATAGTCCTGAAAGCCTCCGGACTCGAAATGATGTGTTCTATCTGCAACCTGAGCGCTCCTGCATTGCCGAGTCACCTCTCTGGTATTCTGTGATTCCCATGGACCGAAGCATGTTAGAGAGCATGCTCAATCGCATTCTGGCTGTGCGTGAGATTTATGAGGAACTTGGTCGTCCTGGGGAAGAAGACCTAGACTGAACCCATGTGGTACCTTGTATTCATCTATCACATCTGTAACTGGCCCAGGAACCAATGCTATCCATTCTGAAGGGCCCTGACTGGCTCTTTCTAATTTTCTCCTTCCTTGCCTTTCCCAGAAACCCCTGCCTTTAACCTTCTTTCATACCACTTGATAATCATGGGGTTCCAAAGTACTCAGGGGCTAGTCCCCCAGCAATGGGTGTGAACCCAGTAGCCCATTTTGTTTAAATAAACCCTTTCTGCTGGGACCTGACTCTGATGGAGTGATGATAGCTCTGATGATCCTGTTGGCTTTGAGTTTCCAGACTATGTAGGTCAAGCCCTGTGCTCCTAGGTCTGACCTAGGGAAGAACCCAGCTGCCTTCTCTGCCCTGTATCCTCTCTCTCTCCTCTTTCCCTGTACCATGTGAAAGGGTCTTGTCTGAGAGGTCTGAAAGTGAGGGGACCATTTACCTAAAGCACAGAGCTCAGACACTCTTATCCCTCCTGAGAGAAGTCACAACCACGTCCCTTCCCCGCCCAACCTTTCCAGCACCATTTGGTGCTACAGTTTCTCAAGGGTTCCAAATGCTTTCTTTTCCTCAAAGGCAGAGAATGACTCGGTATGGAGAGCAGGCTCCTATTGTGCAGATGATTCCTGTCCCCTTGGTTTATGTGTTTGTCTTTCTCTGCCATCTTAAGGTGGTATGAACCATGGTGTCAACATGCTTAGCCCCTCTGGAACTGCCTCCCTTTAGTTCCATGAACAGAGCTCCCAAGGCAAAAATGACCTTCTCACGTGGATTGGGGCTGGGTTCTCCAATGTTCTACCCTCTACCATCAAGGCCAGGCCCACAGTATGGGGTCCTAGGCCATCTAGGATGGGGCTTGTGGTCAAAAGATAGGTGAGGAGCTGTGGGCCAGGGTCCTGCTCCTACTGCCTATGTCTTCTCTTCCCCATCTTACCTTTGTGGGCCCAGAAAGGGTAGTGTCTGATGGAGGGAGCACCCAGTTCTTTCCCTGTTGGCTTTGCTGTTCCCCAGCCTTGTTTTTGTGTTTTTATAACTGGCATCAGTTTAGCCACTGTTAAAATGTATATATTGTATGGAGGTGCCTGGCCTGTTCCTTCAGAGAGCCATGCCCACCCTCGTGTTGTAGTGAGAAACTGTTGTCACAACTAACTTGTCTCTGGAATTGTTTCAAATAAAGAGTTAAAATTGTTCTTTGCTTTCTGGGGGGGGGAGGAGAGAAAGAACACTAACTGTGGACCCTTGAGGATTATTCTTACCTCAGTTAATGAATATCAAAAAGTTGGTCCTTTTGTCATGCATTTTCAGATACATCAGAAAAAAATTATTTTTCAATAGCCATGTATTGAGCTAGAGTTGCTTATTAGGAATTCAGTCATCCTTGGCTACATGTGGAGTTCAAAGCCAACTTAGGTTATATGAAACCCTGTCACAATATGGGGACAGGGGCTGGAGATGTAATGCAGTGGTAGAGTGTTTGCTCAGCATGCACAAAGTCCTAGATCCAGTCCTTAGCAACACATAAAACTGAGGACGAGTCTGTTCTACCAACATTCTCTCAAGGTCATCTTTAGTTACATAGAAAGTGTGAGACCAGCCTGGGCTACATGAGACTCTGTCTCAACAAAAAAAGAAAAACTTGAGATAGCTACCACTTAGGTTTAAGGACTCAGATTACATATGTGTTTCAAGAAAGACATTGGTGGCTGGGTGGTGGCGGTGCACACCTTCGATCCCAGCACTTGGGAGGCAGAGGCAGGAGGATTTCTGAGTTTGAGGCTAGCCTGGTCTACAGAGTGAGTTCCAGGACAGCCAGGGCTACACAGAGAAACCTTGTCTCGAAAAAAAGCCAAAAAAGAAAAAACAACAAAAAAAAAGAAAGACATTGGCTGAGTGGTGATGATACACGCCTTTAATTTTAGCTCTTGGGAGGCAAGCAGGCAGATCTCTTGAGTTCAAGACCAGCCTGACCTGAATTCAGGACAGCCAGGGCTACTCAGAGAATCCCTGTTTTGAAAGAATAATAAAAAAAAAAAGACATTGATTAAACCTGTTACCTGTATCCAGTAGGCTCCCAGTCTAATAGACCAACAAACATAATCAGGGTAAGCTAAATGAAATAAATAAGGCTATAGACCTCCTTTCAAGGCTAGAGTGAGGCTTGGAGTTCACTGGGGAGGTATCATTTGGCCTGGGCCTCAAAGACAAAATGACAGAGATTGGGAAACCACACATTTCTGAGGAGGGAGTGCACGGCTGAGCTTTTTTTTTTTTTTTCCAAGTAGGGAGTGACAGGCTCAGATCTATCTGGTCAAGGAGATCTCTAGAACAAAGGATAAGGGGAAGGTGCAAATGGATACAAGGAGTATGTCTAAGATACTATGTACTTTCCCAAGGGCAGCAGTGATGGGGAGGATACAACATGGATTAAAAATAACTTTTTGGGAGAAGGGAAAACATTACAATTTTAGGCCCTTTAGGTAAAAGTAATTGTCACACAAAGTAGGAAGATTTGAAGTTGATCCCTAGGGCCATGGTCAAAGGAGAGAATCCACTGATTCCCTCTGGCCTCAACTCATGTGCACACACACCACTAATAAAATATTTTAAATAACATACTGGAACTGGAGAAATAGATTGGTGGTAAAGGGCACTTGCTGTTCTTTCCAAGCACCTTGGGTTTGTTTACCAGCACCCACATGGTAGCTTACAACCACCTATTAATTCCAGTTCCAGGGATATAATTCTCTCTCTCTCTTTTTTTTTTTCAAGACAGGGTTTCTCTGTATAGCCCTGGCTGTGCTGGAACTCACTCTATAGACCAGGCTGGCCTTGAACTCAGAAATCTGCCTGCCTCTGCCTCCCAAGTGCTGGGATTAAAGGCGTGTGCCACCATTGCCCGGCTCTAGTTCTCTTTTGACATCAAAGTGTAGCAAGCATGTACATGGTGCACAGACATACATGCAAGCAAAACATGCATATAAATCCCAAATAAATATTTTAAAATAAAAATATTGAAACACAGGGTCTTACTTTGTAGCCCCAGCTAGCTTGGAATTCACAGAGAGCCTCCTGCCTCTGCCTTCTAAGTGTTGGGATTCCATGCATGTACCTCCGAGCCTGGCTTCAAAATAAATTTTAGACATCAAACTTAATTCAGAGATTTTGAAGGTTAAGTCTGCAGGATCCAGTGAATGAGTAGAAGTGAGAATTGAGCATGGAGCTCCGGTTTCTAGCCTTGGTGTTTGGGAGGGGGAGATACCCTTAACCAAAGCCAGTGTGGCCAGGCTGAGAATCATCCCAAAATTCAGGTCAGCTTGGATTACAGACAGATCCTGTCTCATTAAAAAAATAATAATAACAAAAAAGAACCAAAACTATTAGAGCAGAGGATATGGTTCAACAGTTACGAGCACTGGCTGCTCTTCCAGAACACTCGGGTTCAGTTCCCAGGAACCACATGTTGGCTCACAACTGTCTGTAATTGTGATCCCAGAGGATCTGATGCCCTTCTTCTGGTGTCTGAGGGCACCAAGGTATACATTGGTACACAGACATACATGTGAGCAAAACACTCATACACACTGAATAATAATGATACAAATTTAAAGAGTGCATACTAGTCTATCCAAGGACACAAGTTCAGATCCTAGCACCTACATAGGCAGTTCAAAAATACTTGTTAACTCTAGCTCTGGGGATCATACACACTGCCTCTGGCTTCTGTGTATGACTGTTTACTTGCATGTGTTTATATGCACCCAATGCCTGCCTAGTGCCCACAGAGGCCAGAAGAGGGCCTGGAATCTCCTGGAACTGGAGCTAACAAATGGTTGTGAGCCACCATTTGGGTTCAGGAAACCAAACCCCAGTGGTCTCTGCAAGAGCAGCAAGCAGTGCTCTTAACTACTGGGCCATCTCCTCACCCCAGAAAATGAATCTCTAACATAAAGTGAGAGATTCTGTGGTGGTTTGAATGAGGATGGCCCCTCTAGGTTCATATATTTAAATGTTTGCTTCCCAACTGGTGATGCTCTTTGGAAAAGATTCAGAACTATGGCCTAACTCGAAGAGGTGTGTCACTGACTGGGGGTAGGTTTTGGGGCCTCAAAAGCTCACACCATTCCCAGTTAGTGTTCTCTCTCTCTCCCTCCCTCTCCCCATACCCCTCTCCCTCTCCCCCCTCTCTCAGTGTGTGTGTGTGTGTGTGTTGTAAACTCTCAGCTACTATTCCAGCACCATGCCCCATGCCTACCTGTCTGTTGCCATGGGGCCCACCAACCAACTCTCTGAAACTATTAGCCTTCAAATTAAAAGCTTTCTTTTATCAGTTGCCTTGGTCAAGGTGTCTCTTCACAGCAGTAGAATAGTGACTAAGACCTTGAACCACGATAGCAGGTTCTTTGTTGTTATTTGTATTTTCTTTTTGTTATGGACAGGAGGAGACTAGTAATAAATGCTGAGTTTGGGACTCCATTGAAATAGCCATGGTGGGTCGTGTGTATGGCATTGTAGAACAAAAGCACCAACTTGAATTCCTAGTTTTAGCTGTGCCATGAAAACATATGCAGATTTACCTTCTTGAGATTCTCTTTTTTAAAAATGAGTCCTTAGTCCACTTTGGCTTTTGTTACTGTTTTTTTTTTTTTCTTTTTCTTTTTGAGTTTCACCATGTAGCCCAAGCTGGCCTCAAACTCAACCATCCTGACTCAGCCTCCCAAACATTGCAATTATAGGTCCATACCAGCAGACCCAGATCTGTCTGGGTTTTCTCATAGAATTGTTGAAAAGATCAAATAAGAATATGGAAATGGGTCGGGCAGTGGTGACATATGCCTTTAATCCCAGCACTTGAGAGGCAGGGGCAGGCAGATTTCTGAGTTCAAGGCCAGCCTGGTCTACAGAATGAGTTCCAAGACAGCCAGGGTTACACAGAGAAACCCTGTCTCAAAA
>JADRCC010114902.1:0-14077 GCA_019843855.1 Hylomyscus alleni
CTACAAGGCACCCTGCTTTCCAGGTAAGTATTCTTTGCTATTAGCTATAGCTAATCTATTGCCTGGCTAATAGGGCTTTTTGAGCTAGCAAGCTCGTAGACATCTGTACACATTTCTTGCCATTTTGGGCATGTAGACCTATGTCTAGCTCCCATAGTTTCAGTTACCATCCTTGTTCTTGGGATGTGTTTATGACATGTCAAAGTTCACTTGTAGATTGTGCTACAGCTCAGAGGTGGAGAGAGCTCTTGCAGTGCATAGTGGAGAGATAGACAGTTTCCTTTAACCCTAGTGGCGCTTTCATCTGTGGTTTCAGCCACAATTAGTGCTTGCAGGAGTCTTTTTCAGCTTTACTTTTACTCTGAGATGCTAAGATTTCTTCTCTTTTCTTTACTTTTTATTATTTTATTTTTTATGTAGATAATTAATATAAAAAACTGTAGTAAATCCCGACCCTGGAATCCTGAGTCCAGGTCTTAAGTCCTCATCTGTGCTTTGTAAGCAGCTGCCATGTGTTTTGGCTCCTTATGAAACACTGAAGAAAGTCAGATACATTAAGCATCCTCCATCCCAAGGAGGCCTGGATTAGCCAGTAAGACAAAAGCATTCCTCTCTGCCTCGTGTTGTAGAGAGCCCTCAGAAGCTGCCCTTGCCACTCCCAAGCTTCTGATCTTCCTTCCCAGGGAGGGATTAGTTATCTACTTAAAATTAGGACACTCTGCTGTCCGTGGTCTTTAGCCACAGTTGACTCAGTGGTTTTGCTAGACAGGGTTTCTCTGTTTAGCCCTGGCTGTCCATGAACTCATCCATCTACCTCCAGGCTTCCTTTTCTCTCTTTCTCCCTTATAATTTTATATATTAAATAACTCATGTGTCATGAGTGTTTTACATTCATGTACATCTGTGTACCTTATGTGCTTGTTGCCTGTAGAGGTTAAAGCCTTCTTGTAAATACTGTTTTTTACTCAGGCCTTCCTTATTTAGAAGTACCCTTGTTCTCTGAGTTAACTCTTTGGCTCAGGCTTTATTTCTATAGATAGATTTATATGTTAATATAGTTCAAATTCTTCATATTTGTGTTTATTTAGAAAGTCTCACAATCTTGTTACTTGTCTCACTTCAAAGCAGCCTGAGATATACTCTCATCAGTGAATTTAATTACATACATAACATATATATGTGTATATATGTGTATATTTATATAATTACTTTTTCTCATTAAAGGTAAGACCCTGCCTCTGCCCCCTCCAGCTATTCCTGGTCTTTCTAGACAGAGTGTCTCTGCATGGCCCTGGCCATCTTAGGGCTCACTTTTGAAAGGTTTTCTTTATTTCTAATTTTAAATATATCATTTCTTTTTTGGGTTTTTCTCACTATTATTTTGATTTTGACTCTAAAGTTATAGGCAGCTGTGGACACTATTAGGCTACTGCCTTCTCTATTTACTTACTCATTTTAATTTAAGTAATATTTACTAGGTTTTTTTGTTAGTAAAGAAACATTTTCTTAGGTTATTCAGTGGTCTACAGACTCTCCATGAGATTTTTATCCTCTGATGATATTTTTTCTGGTCAGACATACGACCTTTTTCTTAGCTAGAAACTGCTTCTTTTACTCGTGATTTTAATAATCACAATCTCTTATCATATTTGTGCCACTTCTTCCCCTTTTACTTAGAAAAACCATTATCTCTCCTCTTTTTGAAAATAAATTTTATTCTTTACCATATGGCTATAGTTATATCTTATAGTTCTATATTTTATACTTTAAAAACTACTAATTAATTTAAATTATTGCCTTATGCATGGACTGATTACTTATTAAAGGAATTTCTAAACGAAATTTTGATTATTCTCTATTTTTAAACTTATTGGAGAAAAGTCTCTATTTAAAAAGAGGCTAGTGGTATACTAGCATTGTGCATCTTACTCTGGGTTAAGAGGATGCTGCCTGGGCCAGGGGCATTGTCAGCAGGACATGCTTAGGTCAAGATACACTGAAATATTAGAGCTTTATACATTATTAAGATACAGTAATCAGGACACAAGAGTACCATATTAACTTTCTTTTTTTCAAAGGGCTAGTGTTTATTATTGTTCTAAAATTTTATCTTATACACCCATTTTTTATCTCATATAAACCTATGGTTACACCTCGTAACTATATGTTACCATCTTTGGTTTTTCCCTTTTAAAATTATTATACACGTCACATGTCTTTCTTTATACTTTCAGTACATTTAACTAAATTGCGTGCTATATTTCCTTTTTTAGTGGTAACATTTTTTTTTACCTTTTCTTAATGTTTGGGTACATACATTATCTAGCTCCTATTTCTTTATTTTTATTCTCTAGATATTTTTATAATTTTTCTGATTTCTATTTTGAGCTATATAATTACATGTGACTATTAAGGCCTCCTTGAGCTTTCCAGTTGTTTTTACCTTTACGTTATTAACTATAAATGATTATTTTACAGACTTTCTTACTGACTATTGTAGTCAATCTTTTAAGACAGTCTACCATTCCTTTTTCACTCATTTTTACAAATGAGTAATATGATTACAAAGAGATATTCATTCAGTGTGCATTGTGCACGTCTAATTATGATTTTGCTTCTTGTTTTGAGTTGGGGGGAGTATGCACTACTTTGCACATGTGTTGGGAGTATGCGTTACTTTGCATGTGAGTTACTCTCCTTTCTAGAATTGCCACCAAGGGCATTTTGAGTTTTTGCTGTGTGCACCAAAGGCATTTTGGGTTTTTGCTGTGTTACAGAAGTATTTTTTGGTTTTTTTTTTTGATTAATTTGAAAAAATATTTCATTTTGTTGCCTCTTTTGGGGCATGCCTCGCTTTCTACTCGTTTTTTAGGTCATGCTGCCTTTTGCTTGTCTTGAAATTTGTATACATCTTTTCACAATCTGATGCTTAAAGTCTGCCACAGATTGCCAGACTCGCTCAGAGCCACGCCCCTCTTGGCAGGCACGACCAATCTCTTTTTTTTCTTTTTTCCTTGTTTTCTTTTGTTCTAACTGACAGACCTTTTTTCTGCCAGCCTGGAATGTATTTCTTCCCGTTTTCTCCAAGGAATTGCTTATCCCAAAGCAAAATAGATGATCATGTGACAGAGCTCGTGCCCAGAGGGCAGAATTCTCTGTTGTCTCTGAACTGACAGTATCCCGAAGGTGTCAATTCGCATCACCCATGATTCCTCATCGTCACTGCTCTTCCAACGCTTCGAGGATTGTCATCCTGTATACCCACCTTCTATTATTCATTTGAACTGAGACCTGTTCCCCAGACGATCAACTCAGGAGCCAAGCAGATCTGAAGCTGATTCACATTTCAACAGAGGCCTGCTCCCAACTTCTGCATTCAGTGCCTGCTAGGTTACAAGACTGTCTGCTTCTCCCCCTTTTTCTGGTGACAGGCCTACGTGACCCGAGGCATGCTGCACACCTCTCCTGCTGGAAGTCCCACCTCAACAGACTCCAGAGACTTCTGATTGGCTCGGTTGCTCACAGACTTGTGGGAGGGGTTTGCCCTTTCTATTTGAACCCTTGTACCTGGTGAACTCGCTCTCTTCTTCTCTCTTCCATTAAAGATGTTCTGGATGTAGGTTATTTTGACCTGGCCTAATTTTCCACCTGTCCTTGAGATCAGGTAATGTATAAGGTATTGGGATTAGATTTCAGTAGGTAATATTATAGATTTGATGATGGCTAGATATATTATTAACTTCTCTACCCAGAAGACCCACAATTATTTAAATATTGTAGGTGCGGGCACCTACAGAAATCCAGAATCCATGTCTGTTTATTTGAAAATACTAATTCTGTCTAAATTTGATTTAAAAAAGATGACATGCTAGTGGTGCCAAGGTAAGTTCCTGGAACATTTTGTACTTTTCTAACACCATTGTAGCTCTCAATGTCCTTTCTGGGTACCTTCATGTATATTATTGAGTAGCTTCCTATTTAACTACAGTTATCTGTGTTTTCTGCATATTTCAAGTGGCTTTAATATATGATACATGATGATTTGCCACAACCCAAACATTATAGATATGCATATATAATCTATAAAGATATTTACAGTCTCTAGCTCAACAACAGGGGTCAGCTACTTCTGTCCATTGGTTAGGTGTAAGTATCTACATCTGACTGTTTCAGCTGCTTGTTAGGTCTTTCAGAGGGTGGTCATGATAGGTTCCTTTTTGTAAGCACTCCATAGCCTCAGTAATAGTGTTAGGCCTTGGGGACCTCCCCTTGAGCTGGATCCCACTTTGGGCCTGTCACTGGACTTCTTTTCCTAAGGCTCTTCTCCATTTCCATCCCTGTATTTCTTTCAGACAGGAACAATTATGCGTCAGAGTTGTGACTGTGGGATGGAACCCCTCCTTCATTTGATGCCCTGTCTTCATGCTGGTGGTGGCCTCTATAAATTCCCTCTCCCTACTGTAGGAAATTTCATTTAGGATCCATTCCTTTGCATCCTGAGAGTCTCTCACCTCCCAGGTCTCTGGTACAGTCTAAAGGTTCCTATAGGAGGACCAACAGTTTCAACTAGTCTGGACCCCCAGGGTCTCTCAGACACTAGATCACCAACCAGGCAGCATATACCAGCTGATATGAGGCTCCCAACATGTATACAGCAGAGGACTGTAGGGAATGGGTTTAGTCAGAGAAAATGCACCTAACCGTCAAGAAACTGGAGGCCCCAAGGACTTTACAGTCTGGTGTGGTGGTGGAGCATCCTTGAGGAGACTGGGGTGGGGAGGACGTATGGGATATGGAACAATGGGAGGGTACACTGGGAGGGGAATAAAATCTGGAGTGTAAAAAAAGAAAAATAATAGTAATTTAAAAATAAGGTTATAGAATTTATGAGAGAGAAAGAGAGAGAGAGAGAGAGAGAGAGAGAGATACTCTTTTATCTCAATAGAGCCAACTGGTACTTCAATTAAACCAGATAGCTTTCTTTTTTTAAAAAAAAAATTCTGATCCATTTTCTTCACCCATTTCAAGTTGCTCTCTTGGCTCTTGAAGTGCTTAATGTGTTTAATGCAATTAATATGTATTAATTCTCATGTAAAGAATCATACCCTTAACTTCCTGCTTTACAAAAATTCCAACTGTGTGGGGAGAGGGAAAGGGCAGATGTAGAATGGGGGGTTTGTGAAGGGGTAACCAAGAAGGGTGATATCATTTGAGATATAAACAAGTGGAATGATTAGTAAAATAATAAATAAATAAATAAATAATGTAGCCATTTGGCAATATACCATTTTATTAAAATTATAATAAATCAATCAAAATATAAAATTTAATTACCCTTAAATATATTTGTAGAAGGATTAATGTGTTGTTGTTCTTTGATGTTTAGAAGTACAATGCATAGAACAGAGGTTATCAGACATATTAGACAAAGGTGCTACCACTAAGGTATTTTTCCAAGGGTCTTTTTACAGTTTAAATTTGTAAATGTCTAAAGTTGCTTATGCCTACCTTGAGCATGCGTTTTTTTCTGTCTTAGCCTCCTCAGTATCTCTAATTACAAATGGAGGATGCCATGAATAGCTTTTAGAAATTATTTTTCAACATTTTAAATTCTGTGTTATCTATAGTGAGGAGAAATGTAGAACAATTTGATTAACTTCTGAAAGAAATTTGCAAATACTTAAGCTTAAGAAGATTATTCAACACATATTAAATAACTAAAATACTTTCAGATTTTTTCTAATATTAAATCATTTAATTATTTAATATTTTTGCACCTTACTGGTGGTATATAAAGTAAACTTATCACAAGAAATACATATTAATAAGTAATATTCATTTCAACATTGATAGAATCACTTGTTCTTGACATATAAAAAAACAATATTTGGGACAGTAGGCTAGCATAGTGAGGGATGCTGCTGATCACTACCAAGTCTAAGGATCTGAGTAAAATCCACAGAAACATCATGGGGTAGAAGAGAGCATACTCTCACATGTCGTCCTCAGAGATATGCATGTGTACACATAGATTCCAAATAAATGTATCTTTTTAAAAGAAATGTTAATTTGAAACCTAGTAATATATGTATAAGAAACATTAAACAATATTAAATTGTTTTCTGTAATGGATCATTTTGAAAATTCCTGCCTTTTGACTTTCCATCATAGAACTTCTCTAAAGTAATCTTATGACTATAATAATATCAAATTATGTTGATTATAGAAAAAGTTAATTTCAACAAATATGATGAAAAATTTTTTTCTGAGGTTCCCCTTTAGACTAGGAGCAGACTTGAGCTCTATTCCGGACTTGTTTACTTCAACAAGCAAACTGGTAAATCAGCTTAAAGGAAATATTTCACATTCCACCCTCGGATAATCATCACTGGAGCATACCTTTAGTAAAAATGTGCACTTGATGCTTCCTAATAGTGATTCTAAATCTTCTGACCCCTAAATATAATTTGTGACCATACAGATCTTATTTCTAATTACATTCATCTGATAAGTGCTCATGATTCACATGTGTTGACATACTAAATGTAGGCCAGTCAGGCGGTGGTGGCACATGCCTTTAATCCCAGCACTTGGGAGGCAGAGGCAGGTGGATTTCTGAGTTCGAGGCCAGTCTGGCCTACAGAGTGTGTTCCAGGACAGCCAGAGCTATACAAAGAAAGCTTGTCTCAAAAAAAAAAAAAAGACAAAAAACAAAAAAAGTGGGCCATTCATATACACAATTGTTCCATGTTAGTAAAATAATATGTAAAAACAATAAATGTTCTCTAGTTATATAACAAGAGTTAGGTACAATGTCTTTATTCTATTTTGGTATAATACACTACTGTAAAAGGAATAGTCTATAAACAAATTAACAAATAAAGAACTCTAGTCTATAAACAAATAGTCTAGAGTTCTTCTGTCTCTGTCTCTGTCTCCATTTCTGACTCTTTCTTTCTCTCTTTCTTTCTCTATCTTTCTCTCTCTCTTTCTCTTTCAGGTAACAACATGATACATATATTTGGCTAATTAGACTTTAGGTTAATTGAGTCCCATGCCTGGATTATAAATATGATTTCACATAAAGAAATTGAAAAAAAAATATTTTCTAAAATTAGTAGATATAGATCTTTCAAAGACTTTTCCACACTAATGCCATATACTCAATTTCATATAGAAAAAAAAACTACATGGTAGCCAAAACATTCCAATACAACCTTGAAGATCTTGAGGTAACACCTTCCCTAATTTTAAGCTGTACCACAGAGCAATAGTAATAAAACCCACACACTATTGGCATAACAACAGACAGGTTGACCAATAGAATCTAACCTAAATCACAGACTTAAATCCACATATATAGAGATATCTGGTTTTTGATAAAGAAGCCAGTGAAATTGAAGGGAAAAAGGAAAGCATTTTTCTCTTTAATTATTTCACTTTACATCTTAATATCTGCCCTTTGACCCAGTCTTCCAATCCCTCAGGTGCTCCAAGGGATGCCTCCCTTTCTCTGATGTGAACGAGAGCATTTTTAGCAAATGGTGCTGTTCTAACTGGATATACATTTGTAGAAAGTATGCAAAGTGATGTGTATCTATCACCCTGCACAAAACTCAAGCCTAATTGGATCAAATACCGTGACATAAAACCAGATACACTGACTGAACCTGATAGAAGAGAAAGAGTGGCAAATAACCTTGAATACATTAGTACAAGGACAACCTTCTGAACGGAATACCTATAGTGCAGGAACTGAGATCAATAATTAATCTAAAAAGCTACTGTAAGGCAAAGGATATTGTCAAAAGGAGAAAATACAAGCATACAGAATGGGAAAACATTGCCACACACTCCAGATCTGACAGAGGACCAATATACAAGACATATAAAGAACTGAAGAAACTAGACATCAACAAAACAAACAACCCAATTTTAAAAGTTGGGTACAAGACTATTCTCAACAAATATTCTTAATAACTCTTAACAAAGACATCTCATAGGATTGAGAAACATTTAAATGTTCAGCATACGGAGCCACCAGGGAAAGCAAATCAAAACAAGTTTGAGATTCCATCTTAACACCTGTCAGGATTCCTAAGATAAAAACCGCACGTGACAGCTCATGCTGGCAAGGATGTGGATCAAGGGGAACATTCCTCTGTTGCTAGTTAAAGTTCAAACCTTTAAAGACACTTTGGAAACCAATATGGAAGTTTCTCAGAATATGAGAAATAGATCTACCTCAAAACTCAGTCATACCACTGCTGGGTGAATAACCAAAGGCACTATATTCTACACAACTACACTTAATAACTATGTTTATAGGAGCTGTATTCATAATAGCTAGAAACTGAAAACAATCTAGATGTTTTTTGAACAAAGAATGGGTTTAAAAAATGGTATGTTTCAGGGGCCTTAGATCAGCTAGTATATGCTACCTGGTTGGTGGCTCAGTGTCTGAGAGATCTCAGGGGTCCAGGTTAGTTTAGACAGCTGGTCTTCCTAAAGGGTTACCCTCCTCCTCAGCTTCTTCCAGCCTTTCTCTAATTCAACCACAGGGGTCCCCAATTTCAGACCATGAGTTGGGTGTATGTATCTGCTTCTGTATCAGTCAGATGCTTGTTGGGCCTCTCAGAGGATAACCATGCTAGGCTCCTGTCCGTAAACACACCATAGCATGAGTATTAGTGTCAGGCCTAGGAGCTTCCCCTTGAGATGGATCCCAAGTTGGGCTGGTCACTGGACTGCTTTTCCCTCAGTCTCTTCTCCATGTTTGTACCTGAAGTTCTTGTAGACAGAAACAATTCTGGACCAGAGTTTTTGACGGTGTGATGGCAATCCCATCCCTCCACTTGATGCCCTGTCTACCTACTGGAGGTAAACTCTTCCCACTGTTGGGCATTACATCTAAGGTCCCTGCCCTTGAGTTCTGAGAGTCTCTTACCTCCCAAGAGTCTAATACAATTCTATAGGGTCCCCAGCACATATATAGTAGAGGGCTGCCAGGTCTGGCCTCAGTAAGAGAATATGTGCCTAACCCTGGAGAGACTTGAAGCCCCAGGGACTGGGGAGGCCTGGCAGTTGGTGGAGGATGGGGACAGGTGTAAGAGGAATAGGATAAGGAACTGTCGGAAGGTGGACTAGGAGGGGGGTAATGACTGTGCTGGAAAAAATAAAAGTAAAAAAAGTAATAATACCACAGGTCAGAAAAAAAATCAGATTATAACATAAAAAAATGGTATGTTTATACAACAGAGCATTAAATAGCTGTTAAAGACAATGACATTATGAAATTTGCCTGCAAATATGTAAAACTAGAAAAAATGTTATCCTGAGTAATGTCATCCATGCTTGAAAGTCTAGCATGGTATGTATTCATTTATAACTGGATATTAGCTGTAATGTAAAGGATAATCATGCTACAATCCAAAGACCTACAAAGGCTACATAACAAGGAGGACTTAAAAAAGGACCCAAAGATCTTCCTGGGAAGGAAAATGGAATCAACTTCATGGGTAGACTGGGGATGGGAACAAGAGGGAGGGTGGATGAAGGGAAAGAATATTATGTGAGGTGACAGGAACTGGTAGCCATTTCAGGAGAAAGACAGTGATCTAGTGCAATGGAAACTCCATGGAATCTATGAGGGCAACACTAGAGAAGACTCATAATAATATAGAACCTGAACTGGTCGTCTTCTGTGACCAGCAAGGCTTCAAGTGTAGTAATTGGGGCACTAACACTCTAACATACAGTTTCTCATGTCTGTGTGACATTCTGGGACTGGAACCTAGCATAATCACCATCAGAGAAAGTTCATTCGGAAACTAATTGGGGCAGATACAGAGATCTCTACAATCGATAATTAGTCAGAGCTTGGGGAGTCCTGTGGAGGAGAGGAGGAAGGACTGGAGAAGCCAGAGGGATCACAAACACCACAAGAACATGGTCCACTTAATCAACAGAATGGGATTCAACTAGAGTCACAATGATCAGGCAGCCTGTATGGGTTTGACCTAGGTCCTCTAGGTCAAATATGTTAAATATGTTATAGTTGTGTAGCTTGGTATTTTTGTAGAAATCCTAACAGTGTAAGCAAGTTCTGTTCTCTGATTCTTTACAAGTTCTCTGATTCTTTTACAGGTTTGTAGGATTCTTTTTCTCCTACTGGATTGCTTTGTCGATCCTTGATAAGAGAACATGTGCCTGGTCTTAATATAGCTTTTTATGATTTATTTGATTTATGTCCCTGGAAGGCCTGCTCTTTTCTGAGGGGAGGAGAAAGGTGATGGATCTGGGGGAAAGGGGCACTGGTGTGTGTGGGAGAAATGAGATGGTTGATGGAAGGAAAACTGCATTCAGGATGTAATATATGAAAGAGAAATAATTAAAAAGGCAAAAGAAACACAAATGTATTATTTCAACTGGAGAAATTTTTTAAAAAAGGTTTTCCACAATTATTAGAGACAGAACATTCAAAGACTTTTCTGAAACTAACTTCTTAACATCTTGACCCCATGATATCATGATAAATTCATATTTTGAAAAATGAGAATTCTAAGAAATTATTTATAAGAATGAAGAGAAAATACTTGAGAAGTCATAATCTTCTAAAGACATATAGTGAAAATTATAATCATGACATAAAGGAATCAATATTTTATTATACCTTTTAAGTTGATTTGAATAGAAACACATGCTAAAAGCAAATATTAAATTTTTTTCTGGCTTTTTTTCTTCCTTCCTTTCTTCACTTATTTAATTTCTCAACTGCAGTTTCCCCTCCCTTCTCTCCTCCCAGTCTCTCAACTGTCTCCCCACTCCACCTATTCCTCGGAGTCTCCTCAGGAAGATCAGAGCTCCAATTGTTATCAATAACCTTGACATATTAAATTGCAGTAAAATTAGGCACATCTTCTATTAAGGCTAAACAAAGAAACTCAGTAAAGGGAAAGAGATCAAAAGCAGGCCACAGAGTCAGACATAGCTCTGGCTCCCACATGTTTGTATTCCCACATTAAGACCAAGCTACACGAATGTAACATATTTGCAGAGGGTGGAGGTCAGTCCTGTTTATGCTCTTTGGTTAGCAGTTCAGCTCTGTGGGCCCCTGTGGAACCAGACTACTTGGTTCTGTGCATTTGTTCTAGTGATATTCTTGACCCTTCTGTCTCCTACAATCCTTTCTCCCCTTCTTCCAAAGGATTCCATAAGCTCCACCTAAATTGGCTGTAGGTCCCTGCATCTGTTACCCATCAGCTGCTGAATTAAACTTCTCTGATGATCTATGAGCATAGCAGAATATCATCAAAAATCATTTTTATTGACTGTTCTTCTTTTTCTTTTTTTTTTATTTGTGTTTGGTTGTATCCTAGAACTCTGGGCTATCCAACCTCTGTTTTCTGGCCCTCCAGGCTACGTTAGGGGTGGGCTCCCTCTCATGACATGGGTTTCAAGCTGCACTACTCACTCAATCTCATCTCCATCTTTACTCCAACACATCTTGTAGGGTGCATATATTGTAGGTCAAAGGCATTGTGGCTGGGTTGGTATCTGAATCTCTCCATAGGAAGTCTTGTCTTGATACAGATGATGGCAAGTCCAGGCTCTATATGCCCCATTGCTAGGAGTATTATCTAGAGTCAGCCTCATCAATTTATGAAAGTTTCTATTGCCTTAGGTTTCTATTTCATCCCAGAGATACCCCTATAATTCCACTTGTCTCTCCCAATACTCTCCTCACCCCACCTAATATCTCCTGTTCTCCAATTCCCAACTGAGTCCAACTAAGTCCAACTGAGTCCAGACTCCTAGCCTCATCTACCCATGATCTCTATTCTATTTTCTATTCTCTGTGAGATTCTTATGTCAGCTTTGAGCTCTGCTTGTTTCTTAGCTACTTTTGGATCTGTGGATTGTAATGTGGTCATCCTTTAAATTACTTTACATCTAATATCCAGTTATAAGTGAATATGTGCCATGTGTTTCTTTATGAATTTGGGTTACCTCACTCAGTATGATCTTTTCTAGTTATATTCATTTAGCTACAAATTTCATGATGCTATTGTTCTTAGTAACTTGGTAATATTACATTTTGTAAATGAATCACATTTTCTGTATCCATTCTTTGGTTGAGGGACATCTAGGTAGCTTCCAGCTTCTGGCTATTATAAATAAGCCTGCTAAGAACATAGTTGAGCAAGTATCCCTGTGGGATGGTCCAGCATCCCTTTGGGTATATGTCTAGCTGTGGAATGTCTGGGTACTAAGGTAGATCAATTTCCAATTTCTGAGAAGTTGTCATATTGATTTCATAGTGATTATGTAAGTTTGTACTTTAACCAGCAATGGAGGAATGTTCCCCTTGCTCCAGATCCTCTTAAGCATGAGCTGTCACATGTGTTTTTGAGTCATTCTGACAGGTGTAAGATTGAATTTCAAACTTGTTTTAATTTTCTTCCCCTGGTGGCTAATTATGTTGAACATTTCTTTCAGTATTTCTCAACCATTTGAGAGGCTTCTGCTGAGAATTCTGTTTAGATCTGTATCCTATTCTTAATTGGATTATTTGGTCTGTTCCTGTCTAATTTCTTGAATTCTTTATATGTAACCTTCTGTCAGATATGTGGTTGGTGAAGTTTTTCCAATTCTGTGTGGTACTGCTTTCCCTTTTTAGGGTGTTCTTTTCTTTACAGAAGCTTTTCAAGTTCATGATGTCCCATCTATTATTTGTTGTTTATACTGCCCAAGTAATTGGTGTCCTATTCAGGAATTGTCTCCTGTGCAAATGGATTTAAGGGTATTCGCCACCTTCTTTTATATCAGGCTTAGTGTATCTGGAATCATGTTGAATTCTTGGATCCATTTGACATGAGTTTTGTGTAATATGATACATATAAATCTACTTGCATGCTTCTACATGCAGACATCTAGTAAGAGCAACACCATCACTGAAGATGCTTTTTTATTTATACTGTATCATTTTATTTTGTCAAAAATCAAGTGTCCATAGGTGTGGATTTATGTATGGCAGTCTTTGATATGATTCCACTGATCCTCCTGTTTGTTTTTATGCCAATACCATTCAGGTTTTGTTACTATTACTCTGCAGTACTACTTGATTTCAGGGATGTTGATACATTGAGAAGTTATTTTATTGTACAAAAACTTTTAACTTTCCCAGGTTTTTTGTTTGTTTGTTTTTTTGTTTTCTTTTTCATATGAAAGTGAGTATTCTTTCAAGTTCTATAAAGAATTACATTGAAATTTTTATGTAAATTGCTTTGAGTCTGTAGATTCCTTTATCGAAGATGACCATTTTTACTATGTTAATGCTACTGATACATGAGGACAGAAAAACTTTCTATCTTCTGATATCTTCTTCAGTTTCTTTCTTCAAAGACTTGGAATTCTTGTCATACGGGTCTTTTACTTGCTTGTTTAGATTTAGAGCAAAATAGTTTATATTATTTGCGGCTATTATGTTGGGTATTGTTTCCCTAATTGTCTTCTAATTAACAACCATTGGTTATTAATATCTCCACTATCAATGGACTCAATTGCCACACCCACTCATCTACTCCCGTCATATCCAAATTATTGGGGGTAAAAGCCTGATTAAGGATGAGAGGCATTATAGCCCCAAAAGGGAGCTTGTGCCTCCTGGGTATTCAGATACTCACTGGCACCTCCTAACTCAGACGTGTTCCAGATTAGTCTTTCCAATCGTCAACATGCCCTCTTATTTACGCATAAAGGTACCCCAAGAAATGATTTGTTAATGGTTAAGATTGGGCATCATTTTCTGGCCAGCACAATGTTTCCAACATATCCTAATTCAATTCCAAGCTGTCCTTAGCTTGGAATTTCTCTCAAGGAATCTGCCTTGCCAGACAGGTTTTTCCTCAGAGCTAGCTAGCAGCAGAGGTCAAGCACATTCCTTAGGGCAGTTCCACAATAGTCAGAACTATTTTACATACTAGAGAATAATCAAAGGGGTTCCCTCACTCAAGGGCTTTAGTTAGGTCGGAACTTCCAGCAGGACCCAGAGAATTAGCAGGAAATGCTAGATCAG
>JADRCC010114904.1:0-10104 GCA_019843855.1 Hylomyscus alleni
CTCTCTCTCTCTCTCTCTCTCTCTCTCTCTCTCTCTCTCTCTCTCTCGTGCGCGCGTGTCCTCTCCCTGCTGACTGAGGACACCATGCCTGCCATTGTACCACTATGCTCCCCGCCTTGATGACAATGACTAAGCCTATGAAACTATAAGCAAGCCCCCAGTAAAGTGCTTTCTTTTGTAAGAGTTTCCTTGGTCACTATCATCCATCCATCAGTGAATTAATACATTAATGAATGAAGAACCATAACCCATTCATTTCCCCAATGTACTATCTCTGATCCCTGCTTGCATTTGAACCAAACCTTTAATACATGAGCTTGGGGGCTGGGAAGATGGAACTACCACATATTTAAATAAATACCAAGCCACAGAGATGGGTAAGGTATTGTAAGAAACCATACTGGTAACAAAGTATAAACCAAGACTGGAACTTGGGCATTTGAACTCTAAGAAAAAGGCTCTTTTCATTCTTTCAGTCTTTAGTTAGATCTGTTTTAGGAAAGGAAAGGATGTGTATAAACATTTGTACAGACAAAATTACAGAAAGTCTACTCTTGCTATATCGTTCTATCTACAAGCTATGCCAATTTTGTTTTTAAAAAAAACCCGCCTATTAATATGACATTACAGATTTTAACATATTGTCCTTGCCTTCCATCTTCTTACCCTTTAAATACAGCACCTTCCCATACCATATCATCTTATTATGTTATTCTTCCAGAAAACTGACTAGTGTTAAGTTATGCCAGCCCATAAGTGTTTCGATGACAATGGCAACTCTCATGCAACCTGGAGTTTTCCAAAAGTCAATATATGTATGTATCAGTTGCAGTATGCAACCAGGTTTACACTGATCTTGTTGAAAGTATATTAATTAGGACAATGAAGTAACTTTTAATAAATTAAATTCACTCTGAATGCATTTTTCCTACCTGAGGGGGACTACACTAATAACTTTTAAATAAAATTATGGATATTTTTATTTGTAGAGATTTTTAATGTTTCATAAAATAGATGCTGACAATCCTAGATCATTCACAGATTAAATGACTTTCTTTTCTCTTAAGCCTTAAACACTAAAGAATACTGCACTCATCTGTCTACCCTGTTTCCAACAATTTATCTTCCCCTCTTTGGGCTTTATTTCTACTTGCTGCTTGCTTTTTAAAAAAAACTCTGTTTCCTGCTGCAGAAGGTAAATCTTCAGAAGCAGCGTCAGATAATAGTGATGCTAAATGCTAATCACTGCTCTATCGAGTGCTTAATGAGGTGCCTAGGGGAAAGCACACACATTGTGCTTGCTTGTTAATGAAACTGTGGGTAGCTCTAGTATCATTAATAAATGAATTGCCTCCTGTTATGAACCTCACACAGTCCTCAAGCTCACCTGCTTATCTATTGGCAAAATTAAAAGAAATAATTTGTCCCATTAGGGACATTCCAAGGGAATTTGACAATGAAAGGAGGCATTATCAAGTTGTTCACGTATATCAGAACACCACACTGTGTGCCTTAAATGTATATAATTTCCATATCTTTAACAAAAACAATGTTTCTTTGGGGTTTATTGAACATTATGATGTTCCTATTGCAATGCTACGATCTGTGTAAGTGTAATGTCTTTTCATGCTAGTACTCGGACAAAACATATGAAGTCCCTACTGAACTAGAAACAAGGAGGTAGCAAGATATAAAAGACCAGTCCTATGTCCCAGAGTCATATTATCTCTGCAGTATTCATCAATAAGATGCCAATGGTCTGATGATGTAAAGACAATAGTATATGTTATGAGCTAGAGTAAAATTGGGGAGTTGAACATGTGACTTTTATGCTCTTCCAGTTCTGTAACTCTTTGGATCTGTATATACAGCCATTACATAAACTACCTCACTTGAAGTTTTCTGATTAACCTAAGTCCTCCTTGAACAAGGCAGCCTATTTTGTACATATTCGCATGGGTTGATTATACAAAGCAATGGGTTTCATTGTGACATTTTCATATGTGTACTTTGTTTTATTGTGATTCCACATGAGAGAAGATATATGGTATTCTCCCAATGTGACTTATTTCACTATTTCACTTAACACAATGATTCTTAGTCCCATCTATACCAATGCAAATTATCTAACACCCAACTCCAACTCCATTGTGTATATGCCACATTTTCTTTAATCCATCCTTTAGTTGACTATTACCTAGACTGCATCTATGTCTTAGCAAGTTGGTTTTTATGCCTCTGTCTATATGCCCAAAGATAGTATGGCAGGATATAATTTTGATATTTTGAGGAGCCTCCATGTTAATTTGCAACGTGGCTGTGGAGATTAGAATAGGGCGTTGGATTCCCTGGAGCTGGAGTTAGAAGTGGTTGTAAGCCTCCCAACAAGGGTGCTGGGAAATAAACTTGTGGCCAGTGTAAGAGCAAAATATACTCTTAGCCACTAGGTCATTTCTCCAGCCCCTGAAAATATTTTACAATCAGTCAAATAATTATTTCATTAACATATTTTATTTGTACATATTAATGGGATTTAGTGACTCATCTTCCTTTATACAGAAAGCACACACAGGCCATATCCCACCAGCTTTCTTTCTAAGAGCCCCTCTAGTGCCCTTCCCAGACCACAATCTACTTTACTTTCAAATATACTTGTTTCTAGTTTCCACAAATGAGAGGAAACATGCAGTACTTGTCTCTAAGTGTCTGGCTAATTTTTCTGAATATGATACCTTAATACAATCAATCAATTGATAAATTCCATCAATTTTGCTGCAAAGGTCATTTCATTCTTCTTTCTCTCTGAATAATAGTCCATTGTCTTTAATTGTTCATTTATTAATGGACACATACATTGATTACATATCTTCATTATATTCAGTAGTGCCAGAATAAGCATGAACACACATTTATATGTGCTGTGTACTGTTCATTTACTTTGGATGCATATTTAAGGCTAGGATAATGGAATATTTGGTAGTTCTATGTATTGATTTATTTATTTATAGTAATTTTCACAGTGTTATCCATAACAGATGAACTAGTATTTATTCACAGGAACAGTGTCTAAGAGTTCCTTCTTTTCATATACTTACAGCATTTGATATTTTTGTTTTTCAATGATATCACTCTAACTGAGATGATAGGATATATCATTAGAATTTTGGTTTGCATTTCCCTCATGGCTAACAATGTCAAGCATTTTTTACTGGCCATTTGTATTTCTTTTGAGAAATGTCTATTAAAATCCTTTGCCATTTTTTAGTTTGGTTGGTTTTATTGCTAAGTTATTTGAGTTTTAACGTATTCATGGTATTAATTTTCTGTCAGATAAATACTAGCAAATATCTCCCCATTCTGTGAGCTACCTTTTCATTCTATTGATTATTTTCGTGGTTGTACAGAACATTTAAGCTTGATGTAATCCCATTTGTCACTTTTTGCTTTTATCCTTTGTGCTTTGGGGGTTCTATCCAGAAATCATTGCCTGTGCCAATACCTTGAGTTGTTTCTGTTATATTTTTCTCTAATAGCTTTTGGCTTATTTGGGTTTTTGTTTTGTTTTGCTTTGTTTTGCTGTAAAGGATAAGAAATAGGAGGGGCCATACCTAAGGAGCTATTGGCAACTGATGGCTACTGAGAAGGAAAATGGGTCCTCTTCAGGGATATGACTCCTGCAAGGGTATGCTTTAGCAGGTGGTTCTATACTCTTAAACAGACATTCAGTAGTAAGTATACTCAGTGGGTTGCAGTCGGGGCAAAATGAGAAGGAAGTTTAGAGGGAAAAGTAGGGGAATAAGGTAGAAATCGGATGAAGGAGGAAACTGGGGATGAATTTCATCAAAACACATTATATGCATGTGTGAATTCTTGATTTAAAAAAAAAGAGCAAAAAGAAAGGAAGTATTAAAGAAAATCCGGTCATCATCTGCACATGGATGTGGAGTTTCCCCAGCCTCATTCATTATTAAAGAGGCTCTCCTTATGCCAAGGTATGCTTTTTGCACCATTGTCTGGAATCAATTGACTGTTGGTATGCAAACTTGTTCCTATATTCTTTACTCTGTGCTTTGAAATAGATATTTGAAAGTGAAATTTCCGGCTTCCACTGGCTTTGCAATTCTGTCTCAGATTTCTCACAGGAAAGCTTTGCCTCAATCTTTGGGATCCTCCTTCATTGGTGACTAAGGAAGTACTATAGTTTGGGAGCATCTATGAGGAAACTGCCAAAATAGTGCATAGTGATATGAAGCTAGAGGGTGTCCCCGATGAAGGAGTAAGTTCAAAATAGTACATGTTGTATTTATCCTTGATTTACATCTTCATTTACATGGTCTTGATCTATCCTTAAGAAGACATCCTGTTTGTATAATCTTTCTTAGCTGTATCTGCAGATCTTTTGTTAAGGAACTATTATTGACTAAGATGACATATTAGATTGAGGCTCATCTTTCAGTGACAGAGTCCAGAGTAAATCAAGCAGCCATATAGAAAGGTGTCTAGAAGACATCGATACTTAATTAGGGACACTGGTCATTTACTTTCACTAGGATACCTTTTAGATTTTTTTCATTTATTTATTTTTTGTATATGGGTGTTTTGTCTACACCAATGTCTGTGCATCACATGCATGCTTGGTGTCTGCAGAGGCAAGAAGAGGGCATCAGATTCCCTGGAACTGGAGTTACAGATCATGCTAAGTGGCCACATAGGTGCTGGGAATTGAGCCTTGGCCCTCTGGAAGATCAACTAGTGCTCTTAACCAATGAGCCATCTCTCCAGCCCCTCAACAGGACATCTTTTTTTTTCAACTCCATTGGTTCTTTATTTTTAATGAACAAACAAAAACAACTAGAACAAACCCCTGTTGCCTCCCCCCTCCCCATGTCTGCCACTGACAGGACATCTTATCTATCATCTAACATGTATTTTTGCCTTTACTCAAAACCTAAAGATTAACAGTGGAGCCAAAAATGTCCATCCTAGGATAAGGGATACTTCAGGAAAGAAGCGTGAAGTGCACATATACTATGTATCTCTTATCCAACATTCTATTCATTAACATCCAACTATTTGATCAATCAATGCATTGCAACCCATCAGCATGAATCAAAAAAGTGCCAGGGTGCCTGAGAGTTTTTCACACTTTGTAAATGTCCAATCATCTGTAGCATCTGCCATCATCAAGATTCTAACTTAACCTTACTGGACTTTTTCTTTAAGACAGGGCCTTCTGTACATCAGGCAGGCCTTCAACTCACCATGTAGTTAAGGATGATTTTTGAACTCTTAATCTTCTTGCCTTTACCTCCCAAGTGTGATTTATGCAGTGATAAAATTGGACCAAAGGCTTCATCCATGCTAGACAAGGACTCTATCAACTCTGCTACATTCCCAACTTTGAATTTCTTGGTATTTTTAATAATATAGTTTAATTCCCTGAATGTGAAGTACATAAGAAAATCGTAACTATGAACACCAAATCTACAGAAAACAATATAACTCCTTGTATCTTAATTTCCGTTCTTGTAAATAAAGCCCCATGACTAGGAAAACTTATATAAAAGAATATAAATGGACTTGTAGTTTCAGAGAATTAGAGTCCATGATGAAAGGACAAAGGCATGGTGGCAGAAACAGTCTAGAGCGCATATCATGATCCAAAGTCAGGAGGTAGAAAAAGGGCACACAGGAACCACACCAGTCTTTTGAAATCTCAAAGTCCACCTGCAGTTACACAACTCTTCCAACAAGGCTACACCTCTTAATCCCTCCCAACAGTCTATTAAGTGGGAACAAGTAGTCAAACATATGGGCCTAGGTAGTCATCCTCATTCAAACTGCACACCTGGAATCAACAGATTCTTATTTTATTTTATTTTTTAGTTCGTACATGTATTATTAAAATTTGTCAATAAGTATGCATGCATTTCATAACTTCAAATATTTAAGATAAATTACCTTCTGAATGTAGACTTCATGCCTGCTTGAACTGATTGCAGCAGGAGCAAGAACTAAAACAAACAAAAGTATCTGAGGCACTTAAACTCCTGAGTTCAACGTCGGTATGGCTAGCCTGATACAAGTCGGTCCAGGTGTTTTCAAGGTGGAAAAAGGAGCTAGGACTTGCAGTTGACTTCTGGGGTCATTAAGATGCTTGCTTTGACCATGACTGCTTCATAGTCACCACTCCTAGCAACAACAGATTAAAGTACTAGGGGGTCACAGTACAGTTTCAAAGGAATGGGTTCTGAGTAGAGACAATGAAGAAGTCCATCTCTTGCTTCCATTTCACTCACAGAACCTACTCAAATGATCTTAGATCCTTAGGCCCTAAGTAACAGAGCATTCCATGGGAGCCTTTATTTCCTCTTTATTCACAAGGCAGCTACATCTTCTGCTACTACTCCAACACCTTTGAATCTCAGTCTACTTTTTGCAGCATAGTGTAGACAGTCATACTTGGGGCATTAGCCAATGGCTGTGCAGTCTATTGGTTTGAAATCTCGTGGTAAAGTAGATTGGTTTTCATATGTGTTAAAGTAGCCATGCCAACCTGTAATTACTACAGGCATGCCCAAGTGACAGAGTCTTTAAATTAGATTTTTTTTGTATGTACAAACTAAGCATTATTTACGTAGGTTTCCTTCAGATACTAATCAATAGCTTGTTGTTCTACAGAATTGGATTTGGATTTGGGGTTTGTGGACATTTGCCAGGACAATGAAATATCTTATGATTTCTGATGACTTGTTCAATGTGTATCTGTAATAAGCCTGTAGAGGCTCCAGTAGGATGCCAAGAAAGATGTCACTTCCTTGCTTCCTTGGGTATAATGTTCTTAGGCCACTTGAGATACTGATTGAAGAGGTATGGGGCTTCTAATGTAGTTCATGAGTTATCTGAATTGGTCTTTTGTCTAAGTTCCTGTCTCAGATGTGTAGTTTAATCTCAAGAATAGTGAAAAATTTGGCAAGAAATAATCAGCTAAGATTTTGGCTTTAGCTACATTAGCTCTTGAGCTTTAGGTACCTTCTACCAAGAGATTGAGACTGTCCAGGCATGTTAATTAAAAGCTCATTTGTTACTGGTCTCCTAGGACTTATCTCAGTTTAGGAAGATGAGAAGACAGGATGTTTAAATGGTCTAAACCAGGAAGAAGGGTTTCTCGAAGAACAACTGATCTCAACAGGCTGGTAGGAAACACGAACCTACTCCGGTCTTCTTTTCTGAAGATTTCCTCATATGTTATTTCTTCTGAACCTTACAAAGTTCCCCAGAGTCAAGTAAAGAAGGAGCAAATGTTCTCGCTTGACCAGTGAAGAAACTTACCCCCAGAGAAGTAAGATAATTTATCCCAAATCCCAGCAAGTTAATGGCAGCTCTTACAGTGAAACAGATATTCTGGCTCCCAAAGCTGCATTCTGTCAACCATATGCTATTTTGTTTCATGTGAGAGCCTCCAGTCTTTTTTTTCCTAAATATTGATTGAGTGCCTCCCACATAACAGAGATTATTGTAAGAACTGAAGATAGGACAGTAAGCAATATAACATTTGTTCCCAGGCAGCTTATGTTCCGGTGTGAGGGGACAATCAATAAACTACTAAACATAAAGATATCATTGTTCAAGTGTCATTTGGGTACCATAAAAAGAAACAAAATGCATGAGAAGTGCTTTTCTTGCTAAGTAATTAAAGAAAGTATCTATCATTTAGATGACATTTGAGCAAAGACCTGCAAGAAAATAATTATAAAATAATATGGAGCCAGAGGAACTGCATATATATGTAAACAGAGGCAGAGATGTATATAACATATTTGAGAAAAATAGCAATGAAGCCAAATTCCATTTTCTATATCTACATATAGTCTATATATTTTAAAGGAAAAAATAATAATTTCATCTTTGTTTAGTGTTTATGCTCTCATATAAGATAGGTGGGCTTATGGCTTGAATGATCCAGAGATTTTTGGAGCATGGGAGAGATTGGGTCACTGCATCAAGGCAGAGGAAGGCTTTCCAAACAAGAAGGCTCTAACTGTCTGACTGCAGCAAAATCATCAATCAAGGGCTGAATTTGAAAAGACTACACGCATCTCAATTTAATTCATGTTCCATATTGAGAACATGAATATTTTGAGAAACCCTATGTTAATTTGGATTCACTAACTACAGAAAATAGATGGCATTGGCATCAGTTTGAATCAATGTGCTGTATTAAGGGGAAATCACAACAACAACACACATTCATTGAGGCCACAGTTCAGTGAGAATATTTTGCTTCACTTGGTCTGAAGGTCTGCAAATAAGTGTGGCAAGCTCTAGTGTTTGATTCCTGGTATGGTTCGAGTCAAATTCCAGATTCTAATGTTCATTAAAAACCCTTTCTGAAGCAGACATAGAACCTTCTGGAAGCATAGATGGTGTCAGTGATATAACACTAAAAAAAAACCAAAAACACAAAAAGCCTGATTTGGTAGATAATTTTTCTTCTGTCAAGTATTTTAAAAACAAAACTACTTTAAAAGGTTGAAACATAAGGTAAAATTAACGAGGTAAAGCAGTTTCCTTTTACTTATTTCATTGCAAAATGTAAGAAAACTTATTTCTACCTACCAGGTACAAAAAGCACAGAGAATGCACGTTCTGAGTCAGGTTGTTGCATATGCTTGTCCCAGCCCTTTCTTTTCCTCAGTAGCTGACATGGCCATCAGGCATCTATCAGACCAAGCTTCAGAGATTGGAAACTGTTCTCTCAGGTGGGCAATGAATTTCTAGAATTCAGAATTATAAGTATCCTCATACCATTACAACATCTGCAGTGAACATGTCATCTTAGTCTCCCTAGACAATAGTCACATCATGTGAGTATAGTTGAATGAGATGGGATTCAGGATAAAGATGAGCCTGCCTTTGATTTTACTTGCCCTACATCACCTTTATAGTCTTGAACAATGTGCTTAGCCCCTATGAGCCTCAGTTTCTTCGTTTGCAATTTGGCATTCATAAGAGATCGCAACTTCTTGTACCAATGTGTCAATTAGAGGATATTACACGCATATAGTTTCTGTTAGGCAAAAGGATTAGTTAATGTATTGAGTGTTAATCAGTGGAACAGTCAATCAACAGAAAGCCTAAAATACCATCCATCTAACTAACTGAAACAGCATATTTTGCAACAAATTGTCTTCTAGATATTTCGTCATAAAATCAGGATGATAAGGAGGAGGAGGACCACAACAATGATGGTGATGAGGATGATGATTTTCTGTGAAAAGCAACAGATTTAGTAGTTTTTTGGTTTGAAACTGACATTTATTGACTCTTCCGAAAATTAATGATGCTTGAAATTGACAGCCACAGTTAATGTTTTTCCTGTGATGATGAGCTAAAACCAAATAAATATTTAGAAATTCCACAGTTGCTTGGTTTCCCATCGACAATCCAGATCATTGCAACACCCCTACAGCAAACAAACTGCACTTGGCAGATAGTTTATCTGGTTTGGTTTCTCCTGTGACTGACAAAAGTGAGAGTCACGAAAGAAATCCAACACTTACCCTTTTGTTACTACCTCTTTGACACTGTGATTTAAAATCAAACACTAGAAAATTTCCTAAATCCATAACAAGGATTTTCAGGCAGCATAAGGCTCTTCTGGTTTCACAGCAGGAGGACTTACGAACGGAATTATTCCAATGTGTAAGTAACACTTTGGGCAGAATGTAAAGGAAACTTTGTTGCAAAATGTGCTGTTGCAGTTAGTTATATGGATGGTGTTTTGGCTTTCTGTTGATTGATCTTTCCACTGATTAGCATTCAATACATTGACTAATCCTTTTCGATACCAGAAGTCTCCATGATCCTCTGGAAGCTAAGACTCAGGGAAAGATCTTTCCCTGGGGGAATCTGAAGGAGCCAGCACCTTGATTTTGAACTTTTAAGCTCTAAATTTTTTGAGAAGATAAATTTTCTAATGTTTTAAGTCAATAAATAAACAAATTATCCTATCATCCATCTGGAAGCTAAGCTTATCTCTATGTAACTGAGCAGAAAGGGATTTGAGGCCACTCAGGACTGCAGAGCCACTCACTGAACAGT
>JADRCC010114905.1:0-12729 GCA_019843855.1 Hylomyscus alleni
ATGGTGACTGAGGAAACAGAATTGCTTTTCCCTAGACTAGGACAAATCTCCCTCTTTACCAGCTCATGGCCTCTCAGATCACCTCCTCTCTGTACATCCATGCCTATGTGTCTGGGAAGTCAAACTTAACTAGCTTACACATAAATACTAGTATCTTGTCCGTGAACCCTAACAATCATTCATATAAATCCTATATATTTATCCTAATGGTAATAAGGCTTCAAGGGACAGAATCTCTTTCCTAAAATCTGACTAAACATGAAGTTTAGCTTGATATTTGACAATTATTTGATTTTTTCAAAATTTGATATGTATTTGTATTGTTCTTATCCCTTAAAGGCCAATAATATAGTAATAATATAGTAATAATCTCTTCATTATGAAGAGATTTTTCTTAATACTTAAAGTCTTACTGACCCTAAATTATCATCGACAAGTAAGGACATATCTGTGACAGAAAGGCAGCTCCCCTTGCTATCTCTCTTCTTATAATTAAGTTATTCTCTTCCATTCCATTGAAAAAAAATCCACTGTTTACCCTTCTAGAATATTCTAAGGCACAGAGTCCCAAACAGTATAAATGTGAAACATCAAAAAGAGGGGACCTTTCAAATAGAGTGCTAATGTTAACAAATTATTATAATCACTGAGTACATATCTTTTTGTAAGTCACATTGCTGTTTCATTATTTATTTTTATCAAAACTTCTGGAAGACCTTCTAGGGTGGGTTATCAGTTACTCATTAAAAATAATTTCTATGATCTGTTGCTATAGAATCTCAGGCTTTTGATACACAAGAAGTTTCAATTACTATAATCCACTGTCATTCACATATTTCAATGAGAATTTTAAATATTTAAATATATAAGCCTAAAAATTGGAATATAGTACATATTGAACTCTTTTCTAACAATAAGTAATATTCATCTATAAATACAACTTATAAATAGATATATTTCCAATAAAAATTTAGTTTCGCCAGGCGGTGGTGGCACACGCCTTAATGCCAGCACTTGGGAAGCAGAGGCAGGCAGATTTCTGAGTTCGAGGCCAGCCTGGCCTACAGAGTGAGTTCCAGGACTGCCAAGGCTACAGAGAGACCCTGTCTCGAAAAACCAAAAAAAAAAAAAATTTAGTTTCATGTTTAAGAATTATTTGATCTATTCAAATTATAAACATATATATGTGTATATATATATATATATTCATATTGTTTTCATCAGTTGAGTGCCAATAATACATTAATGATGCATTCATTGAGAGGAGATTCTTCTTAGTATAGTGTAGATGTCCCTAGACATTTTTATTCAGGGGCCAGTTTGATATTTGTATTGAGGTGTCTAGTAAACAGTTCAGATTTAACATGCCATGAATCATCCTTCTGATGCCCCTCCACAAATCAGATCTTTTTACTCTTTCATCTGCTCAAATGAAAGAACTTTCAAGTAGTCCTTGACCCCTGAGGCAGCTGTGAGGATGTGTCATTCAAACCTACACAGAGCCAGCAACTGATCAACAGCCTCCGGTGCAAATGCATCATGACATTGACACTGAGACTGCCTCTTTCGTGGATCTCCCTCCACCAGGGTTTGAGTATGGGAAAGAAACTAAGAGGGTCCCATTACTAGGAGACAGTGACCCCACCATCTTCAGCTCAAGAATTTTCCAAAGACTTTTTAAAAGTTTACTTGGACTAGAAATTCTCAGGGATCTCCCAGATTTCCCTAGTTTCCTCTATATGTCCTCTTAACAATAAAATACTTTATTTCATTCCATTCCTGAAATACTGCTTTTTAGAAGACACAGATATCTTATCACAACCTCTCTTCTTTTGTCCCACCTGTCATACCCAGGCAACAAACTTCACCTGCTCACTTTAAAATATAACAATTTCTCACAGGATGCAACCATTTTTCATTGACCCTGTTGCTGTCACCCTGGTTCAAGCCATAATTATCTCTTACCTGGACTGTGACAATGGTTTCCAGTTTCTGACAGTATGGTATATTGAAGACAGCTTTAAGTTCATCATTGTTGTGCTCCTAGCTCCTTAGATTCTGGGCTTGGCCTCTGACTGGGTTAGCCATTTGCACCTAGAAGTGATACTGTGCCAGTTACAGATCTAAGCTCTAAGGAGACTGGCAGCTTCTGCTTCCTGCCTCTTGGAACCCAACCTCCATGCTGTGTAAGAGTCCTAACAGCCCACTTGGATACAAATCAAAGCCAGCTGCCAACAGCCCTTGCCAAGCACCCAGATGACAGCCAGGAGCAACTTCCAGTCATATGAGTGAGCCATCTTGGAAATGAATCCTTCAGCTCCAGATATCTTGCCACATGAACATTATCCCCACAAAGCATTAGCTATATTTCAAGAGCATGAGGAAATAAATGGTTGTGGTTCCTTGCAGTCATTCAGGTTTGGGGATTAGCAATAAACAATCAAGGAATCCAATGTCATTCTAAGAAACAAATGGTCCACTTTAGGAGTAGCTGAATAGTTTAATTAAACCATTGTACCATTTGTGAACATTGCATCATTTGTAAACCAAGGTATGGCCAGAGTTGTGATAAATACCCTGAGATGTGAAACACTTGAGGACACACATATTCCTCTAGGCTTAAAAATCAACAAAAGAAAAACAGTTCTCTGACAGTGAAGAGGAAGGGGCCCTTGCTGAAGTTGTGGCCTTAGGTAGAGATGCATAGGCAACTTGTAGTAACTTGGCAGAGAGGGAGCCACAAGAGTAAGTGGGCTACTTTCCATGACTTTGTTGTCATCCCCCTCTGTCATCTCCAACTGTGGTTCCTCAGCTCTTGAACTTATGCCAGAGGGCAAAACCTCACTGGTAAAGTCCATGTAAACTAGCCTGCCATAGAACAATATGGGAAAGGTGAAACACAGATACACACACACCCACACTCATATATGAACCAGGTTACGCAAATACAGAGGCAAAGATATCCCACAAGCTCCTATTTGCAAGCTGGTGACCTAGGGAAGCTGGAAGTGCTATTCAGAGCCCCAAAGCCTGAAACAGAGAAACTGATCATATAATTTGCCATCCAAATCAAAAGACCCAAGATCCTTGAGCACCAATAATGTTGAGCAGAGGAAGAAAAATTTCATCTGCTACCTCTTTTGCTCTATCCCATCCTCTGCCCTCAGGCAATGCTCACTTTGGTGAAGGAAATTTTTCTTTAGTCTGACTACTGATTCAAAGTTTCATCTCCAGAAATACCCCTAGAGACACACAAAGAAATAATGTTCTGCCAGCTTGCTGGGCATCCCTTGACGCAGTCAAGCTGACATACAAAATTAATCACTGCACTTACTAACAGCTCAGTTTGCTTTGTTCATGTCTCCTTACAGTTCATTTTTGTCATGACACTATAAAGATTCCATAAAAATTTAAGTCAAATAAAAAATTCCATCAAAACCTTCCATAACCACTCAGGTAAAAGCTAAAAGTCCTTAAAATATCCACCAAGAACATTTTATGGTCTCTCTACCCATGATCTCTGAATCCATCTCTAAGATCCTGACTTTACTTCTGACTCTAGATATACCAATCTTCTTGTCTTTTCCTAAACTTGATGGGTACACTTGAGCCTGAGTGTGTCTACACAGGCTGGCTGTTCCCTCTATCTAATATGTTCTTACCCTCATATGTATACAAGTAAGTCTTTCCCTTTCTTCAAATCTGAACACAAAAGTAGTGATTTCAGGAAAGGCATGTGATCTAAAATGTCAGCATCACCTGCCAGCCTGGCTATGCATCTCCTTTCCCTGTTTTTTTTTTTTCTTGTTGGAACTTCTAAGATTACAAGAATTTTACTTATGTGTTCTTTATTTTAAATGACTCATTAGACATGAAGTAACTATCATTTGTACAGGGATTGTGCTGTGTTTCGTTCACTAGAGAAGCACATAGTATACTATCTTCACATAATAATCATTCAATTAACACTTGTTTAGCAAACAAATGAAATGCCACAAGAAATGGCAATATATAATTTCAATTAATACTTCAATTGATACAAGGGTCTGTCTGTCTGTCTGTCTAGCTACATTTATAAAGAAGAACATTTATAAAATTTCATTTAGGAAATTAACTTTTTAATTGGATATTTTATTTATTTACATTTCAAAAGTCATCCCCTTTCTCAGTTTTCCCTCTGCAAACTCTATCCCATCCCCATTTACCCTGCTTCTATGAGGGTGCTCCTCCACCCACCCACCCACTCCCTCCTCGATGCGCTAGCATTCTTCTATACTGGGGCTCCTTCAGTCCTTCCCCTAACTCCTCCATTGGGGTCCCTGTGCTCAGTCCCATGGTTGGCTGCAAGCCTCTGCATCTGTATTGCCTGGCAAGTTTCTGCTAGCAACTAGATGCTAATTTGGCCACAAGATTCGGGCTTCTGGGGGAAAGGCTTTCTCTGTATACTTAATTCGCTGATTAATAATACACATTGGACTTTGAGCAGAAACCATGGCTCGGTCGCATTTTTTTCCTCTCACCGTCCGATTCCTCTATTTTCCTAGGCTCCTTCCCCTCTTCCAGAGACCCTGTTCGTGTGTAGCCGCTGGCAGCTGCAACAATTTGGTGCCTAATATGGGGCTGGCTGCTTTGTGGCAAGGCAAGGTCTGAGTCAGCCAGCTTTTGGATGGGGCAGGTTACATCTGGGTTTGGTGTCTGTCAGTGGGATGGATTCCCAGGTGGGGCAGTCTCTGGATGGCTTTTCCTTCAGTCTCTTCTCCTCTCATTGTCCCTGTATTTCCTTTAGATAGGAGCAATTCTGGGTTAAAATTTTGGAGATGGTTGGGTGGACAAATACCTCAACCAGGGGGGGCATGCCTAACCTCTGGATATGGTCTCTATAGGTTCTCCCTCCCCTTTGTGGGGTATTTCAGCTAATGTCATCCCTGTGGGATCCTGGGAGGCTCTTGCTTTCCTGGCATCTGGGACTTTCTGGTTGCCACCCCCAGTTCTCCATCCCCCATTGCTACATACCTCTGTTAAATTTCCTGATCCTCTCTCTGTACATCTCCTCCATCTTCTCCCATAACTGATTCTGCCCCTCTTTTTCCTCTCCTCCACTTCTCTTCGTCCCAAGTCCCTCCAACCTTCTACTTCCCTTGAATATTTTGTTCCCCTTCTAAGTAGGACTAAAGCATCCACTCTTTGGTCTTCTTTCCTCTTGAGCTCCATGTGGTCCCTGAGTTGTAGCGTGGGTTATCCACTCTTTGTCTAACCACTTATCAGTGAGTACATACCATGTGTGTTCTTTTGTGACTGGGTTACCTCACTCGGGATAATCTCCAGATCCATCCATTTCCCTAAAAATTTCATAAATTCATTGTTTTTAGTAGCTGAGTAGTACTCCATTATCTAGATGTATCACAGTTTTTGTATCCATTCCTCTGTTGACGGATATCTAGGTTGTTTCCAGTTTCTGGCTATTACAAATAAGGCTGCTATGAACATGGTGGAGCATATGTCCTTATTACATGTTGGAGCATCTTCTAGGTATACGCCCAGGAGTGGTATAGCTGGGTCCTCTGGTAGTACTATGCCCAATTTTCTGAGGAACCACCAAATTGATTTCCAGAGTGGTAGTACCAGCTTGCATTTCCACCAGCAATGGAAGAGTGTTCCTCTTTCTCGACATCCTCGCCAGCATCTACTGTCACCTGAGTTTTTGATCTTAGTCATTCTGACTGGTATGAGGTGGAATCTCAGGGTTGTTTTGATTTGCATTTCCCTGATGACTAAGGATATTAAACATTTTTTTAGATTCTTCTCAGCAATTTGAGTTTCCTCAGTTGAAAATTCTCTGTTTAGCTCTGCTCCTCATTTTTTAATAGTATTATTTGTTTCTCTGGAGTCTCCAGTCTGTTAGTCTATGTCTTATTGGAGAATTGAGTCCATTGATGTTAAGAGATATTCGGTGGTGGCGCACGCCTTTAATCCCAGCACTTGGGAGGCAGAGGCAGGCGGATTTCTGAGTTTGAGGCCAGCCTGGTCTACAGAGTGAGTTCCAGGACAGCCAGGGATACACAGAGAAACCCTGTCTCAAAAAAACAAAACAAAAAAAAAAAAAAAGAAAGAAATACTGATTGTTGTTTCCTGTTATTTTTGTTGTTAGAGGTGGAATTGTTTGTATGGTTATCTTCTTTTGGGTTTGTTGAAAGATTTCTTTCTTTCCTTTTCTAGGGTGTAGTTTTCCCTTCTTTTGTTCAAGTTTTCCATCTATTATCCTTTGTAGGGCTGGATGTATGGAAAGATACTGTGTAAATTTGCTTTTGTCATCGAATATCTTGATTTCTCCATGTATGGTAACTGAGAGATTTGCTGGCATTTGTGTTTTCTTAGGGTCTGTATGGCATCTACCCAGGACCTTCTAGCTTTCATAGTCTCTAGTGAGAAGTCTGGTGTAATTCTGATAGTTCTGCCTTTATATGTTACTTGACCATTTTCCCTTACTGCTTTTAGTATTCTTTCTTTGTTTTGTGCATTTGTTGTTTTGACTATTATGTGGCGGGAGGAATTTCTTTTCTGGTCCAGTCGATTTGGAGTTCTATAGGCTTCTTGTATGTTCATGGGCATCTATTTCTTTAGGTTAGGGAAGTTTTCTTCTATAATTTTATTGAAGACATTTACTGGCCCTTTAATTTTGGGCATCTTCGTTCTCTTCTAAACCTATTATCCTTAGGTTTGGTCTTCTCATTTTGTCCTGGATTTCCTAGATGTTTTGGGTTAGGAGATTTTTGCATTTTGCATTTTCTTTGACTGTTGTGACAATGTTTTCTATGGCTATCTTCTGCACCTGAGATTCTCTCTATTCTCTTTTGTATTCTGTTGGTGATGCTTGCATCTATGACTCCTGATCTCTTTCCTAGGTTTTCTATTTCCAGGGTTGTCTTCCTTTGTGTTTTCTTTTTCAATTATATTTCCACTTTTAGATTCTGGATGATTTTGTTCAATTTCTTTACCTGTTTGGCTGTATTTTCCTGTAATTCTTTTAAGGAATTTTTGTGTTTCCTCTTTAAATACTTCTACCTGTTTGCCTGTGTTCTTTAAGGGAGTTATTTATGTCCTTCTTCAAGTCCTCTATCATCATCATGAGATGTGATTTTAAATCAGAGTCTTGCTTTTCTGGTATGTTAGGGTATCTTGCTGTGGTGGGAAAACTGGGTTCTGATGATGCCAAGTAGCCTTGGTTTCTGTTGTTTATGTTCTTGCCCTTGCCTCTTGCCATCAAGTTATCTATCTCTGGTGTTAGCTGGTTTTGTTGTCTCTGACTGTGGCTTGTCCCTCCTGCAAGCCTGTGTGTCAGCACTCCTGGTAGATCAATTCTCTCTGGGAAGAATTTGGTTATGGAGAGATGTGAGGTTAGCTCTGGGGTGCAGAGGGAAACCAGCAGGATCCTGTCTCCCCCTGTTCCTTGGTTCTGGTGTCCTGGTGGCTCTAGGTGGGTCCCTCTTCATTCAGGAATTTGAGCAGAAGTGGTGGTCTTCCCTGTGCTCTCAGGTGTGTTAGCACTTTTGGGAGACCAGCTCACTTTTGATGGAACCTATGTATGGCGAGCTGTGGCACAGGGTCAGCTCAGGGTGCTGATGGAAACCAGAAGCAGGAAATGAATTTTAAGAGTATTTCAAATATAATGTATATCCATATTGTTCCTTGGGATACCAAAAGAAACTTTAAGTTCTAAGAGAAAAAAGAATAAAATAAACTTTGTAAATACTAAAAGAATCTTGTTCATGTGTTTTTCAAAGCTGATGTTGTTGAACACCAAATACCTATTTAGACTTCATTTCTAAGAGTGACATAACTTTTTTTATGGTAGAGATTGTGCTTCAATTATAACCTCTCTTTCTTCTTCCCTCTACATCCTCCCATATTGTTCCTCCCTGCTCTCCTTCAAATACATAGCCTCTTTTTTCATTGTTATTGCTTGCATGTTTATATTTGTACATGCATATATATTCCTGAATATAACTGATTGAGTCTATATGTTACTTGTAATTGTTTTTAGATAATAATATATTTGATGTGCTGGAAATTATAATTTTGAAATGATTTAACTTTATAATTAAAGGTTTTTTAGAAGTTAATTTCAAAATATATAGAAGAGGCTTGCAATTTAACAAAAATATATTAGAGTGTAGGTAAATGAAAAAAAGTGAAAACCTACTGATTTTCTGTAAACTGAAAAAAACTCTCACTTTGGATTTAAAAGGTCTCACATCTTCTCTTAGCTGTATGACCTTGGAGAAGTCACTTATATTTCCTAGGCCTTGTGTTTTTCATCTATGAAATTAAAGAATGAGAGAACATGAAATCTAAAACCACCATCCCCATTCTAAAGTGCTCTCTTGTGTAATCTTGAAAATTGTGGGTGTTGGAAGGTTGCCTCTTTATAGTTATTTTAAATAGTCCATTGCTTTCCTACTTCTACTCTGATGCCTGTATGGTATCACTTGTGGGAAAGGGAAAGAATATATATTAAGGCCACATCCTGCAGCAGACACCTTCTCCTCTTCCCATAAGGAGGCCTTATATATAATTACGGGTAGCCCAACCTCCTCATTCAAGATCTGGGTACTTTCTATATTTCCCTAGCTTCTCCACCTTCTGCTGACCTCTGCCAAGATTGGTGATATAATAAATACTTTCCATTGAGAGGTTTGATCCAAGGAAAGGACAATACAGGCTCTTGAAATAGATTCATAGTCATTTGGGCAATGAGTTTTGAGTAACCAGGTAAAGATATCAAGAAGCCACATCCTCATCTTATATCATAGGAAGGATGTGCCAGGAAAAAGAACAAGAACAAAACTGTGCAACATTCAGAATCCAGGGACTGGTTCCAAGTTGATAGATCTAAGGTGGTCCTGTCTACCCTTAGGGTTACAGAATGATTACTGATCAGGATAAATGGATCCACAGATCCACGTATTTCCCTCTATACAATGAAATGGAAATGCTCCACAACAATACAAAAGGAAAAATTCATGATCTGCAAATTGGCATGCATGCATCCCCAGGAAGTATGCTAAGCAAATGGAATGAGACACAAAGGAATATAGAAGGAATGTTTTAATTTATATGAAATTCAGGCAGATGGAGTTGATAGTGACAGAAAGTTTAGTGGCTACCTTGGGCCTTCAGTAAGGGAATTGGAGACTAAAAACCTAAAATTCTCTGGGATGATGATATTGCTGTCACTTGATTATCACATTGGCTTCACAGATGTGTGCATTTGTCAAAACTCAAACATAAAATGGGTTTGTTTCATTGTATGTAAATTATACTTCAATGAAGTTGATTTATAAAGAAAATAAGAATCAACAAAATGACTGCCTAGCAAAACTCACATCTGTTAAATAGCAACAACAACAAAAAAAAAAAAACATACAGTCCATTTCATGGTATGATTTCTCTTATTCTATCCTGATAGAATTCTTCTTAAATATGTGGGCACATGTTTTAGAAAGAATTATATGTGTGTTTTTGTATAAGGAAAGAGACATCAGTCATACATCATAATTAAGGACTCATTCTGACCCCAGATAGATATTTTTCTTGATCCCAGTCCATCTTCATTCAACAACAACAACAACAACAATAATATCTCACAGAAGGCAATGTGAACCTAGAAGCCCTACATTCATGTGTAGGGCCTGCCTCTTAGACCTACACAGTCCAGTGTAATTGTCAGAGTAGGCAAGCCTGGTAGGTTTTATCTTACTCTCTCCAAGACCCTTTCAAAGAGACTACTCTGGTCATGACTATTTTGCAAACAAGAAAACCAAGGCTAAATTCACATCAAACAAGTGTTAAGACTTGAGCTCAAACCTCTTAACGTCTGTCCTGTTATGTCCCTTGGGGGGACTTGTATGACTTCTGAAAATAGAGTCCCCTTCTTTTGAAAGGTGAACCGACAGTGGTGCTTCCATTTATGAGCACTTTGAAAACAAATGAGGTGCTTTGTGTCTTTGAACTGATAAGTGCAATGAATGTCAAAAGTTTCATTACTATAGGCACAAAGTCTCCAGTCATTTACAGCTTTTGCATTAAAGACAGACATCACTACTTCTGCTCACCTTCCTGCTTGCTGGTGGGCTCTCCTCTGCAACAAACCAGGAACTAAACCTGGAAAGTTCAAAAGTGAGCAACAATTCAATTCAAGCCACTAAAAGTTGTTCACTTAAAACAAGAAGATTCATACTACTATGCAGTTGGCTATTGACAGCAATTAAAGGAATTCTTTCAATTCAAGAGACAATATCCTAAAATATTAAGGATTTATTAGAAGAAAGTCCAAGTTCATAGACCACCGTAATAGCCATGCTTGGAATCTAAGCACTAAGGCTAGGGGGAGAATAAGAGATCCAGAGTTCAAGGCCAGCCTGCCTGGGTTACATGACAAGACCTTGTTATTAAAGGAAGGACAGTGGAATATAGAAAGATATAAGTTCAAATGAAGGAAATTTAAAACTCTCATTTGAAGTGATTGTTCTCCACACAGAACCTCCTCATAACCCCCACCAATGCACAAAAACCTGCTGATAACTACCTAAAGGTTTTAGAGATAGATTATTTTCTACTGCAATTATGTTATGCCCATTTAAACAAATGATCCAATAACCCTTTGACTTCATTTCATGTTGTAATAATGACACTTGGGATGCTAAAAGTAGTACCAAAATTGGATGTTGTATGATTGGTTACAAACTGCCCCATATAGGACCTTTCTTTGCTGAGTTACATCATTGTTATGCAATCAATGGAAGATGCTGGCAAGAACATTTTGGCACAGTGCCTAGCACACTATAGGAACTCCATGATGGCTAACATCCCACTTATACATCAATCCTCCAAGATTTAAGAGGGCAAGATTTTCTCGGAAGCACTCTCTTTTTATTATAGCAACTGTATCAACAGGGGTTGTGTCTACCTTAATTTCTGGGCTAAAGGGAGCAAATACAATTACAACAAATGTGTTACCATGCCTAAGCTTAGATTCCCATCTCTCCATCACAGAAAATACTGTATAAGAAGACTTTCCCAGAGGCTAATTCACAACTAGAGTCACATGAGTCTTAAAACAACAACAACAACAACAACAACAACAACAAAAACAACTAAAAACAAACCACCACTGTCATTTTTATCTCCTTTTACAACAGTGTAGCTAAGGTGAGGACATTCCTAGCCATGGCTGACAACAGTGTCCAGAATGGTTATTGAGGACAAATTCAGCCTCATGCGTAATTATGTCAGATAGAATAAGCATCCTTGAGTGCCCTAAAGCCAGTTTCCTCTACTGTGACAGAGGTGATCACCATCACCATCATGCAAGGCTCTGCTTGTAAAGGGGATCTGCCAGGCCCCCTTCTGTTGACTGGCAAAGAACTCCCACAAGCTATCTAGTTCAGGAATCTGGGAAAGACTTGGATCCAAGTGGAGTATGGGTGTCTTTCTTGAAATTTGAAATGGAATGTGGCTGAGTCAGTAGATAACTGCCGTTGATGGACTTGTGAAGACTTAGGAACCGAGGGTACCAGTGGGACTATCATGTTTGACCCATGCTCTCAGAGAAGCTGAAAAGGCCATTGAATCTGAAAGAGAAAAGACTGATGCAGCACCACAAACAGAATATGAGAGAAAAAAGTCAAAGAAAGATGGAAGGAGATCTTGGATGCTCTTCATATTATCTGCTGCATTTAGCCCTTTTAACTCAAACAAATTTGAGTCATGTCCAGTACCCTCCTGTCAATTTCTTCCCTCCCAATCCTTAAGATTTCATTTCTCTGATTAACCTATTAGATTAGTGATTTTACAAAACAATCCATCATATTAAATCTTCATCAAAATATTTAATTACCATCCCCACCATTAGATTTCATTAAGAGATTGTCAAATAAATTATTTTGTTGATGATTTTCCTCTATCCCTCTTCAACCTCATTTCTCTGACCTCCCTTGCCCACTTCCATAGCCTGTAGCTTCAGTGGTAGTTTGAGAATAACTCTTGTGTCCTCATATTTGAATAAGGGAATTTGAATGCTTGGTTTCCAGTTGGTGGAACTGTTTGAGAAGAATTAGGAGGTGGTCCCTTGTAAGAGGTGTGTCACCAGAGGTGGACTTTGAGTTTTCAAGAGCCCATGCCATTCCCAGTTAGTCTCTCTCTGCCTCATTGTTGGTGTTTCAAATTATAAGCTCTTACCTATTGCTCCGGGGCCATACCTGCCTACCTGTTGCCATGCTCCCCAGCATGATGATCATGGACTCGCCCTCTGAAACTGTAAGCCCCCAATAAACTTTCTTTTCTAAGTTGCCTTGATCATGGTGACTTTTCACTGTAATAGAAAAGTAATTAAGACAGATTCCTTTCCACCAGCATGTCACCTATGCCCAGTACCCTCCCCCACACTTTCACAACATGTCTTTTTCCCTCTCATGATCTCCTTACTAGTTTCATAGTATACATCTACACTCACCCCCACTCATATACACACAAACATATAAACATAAATTAGGATCCACATATGAGAGAGAACATGTGATTTTACCTTCCTCAGCCTGGGTCACCTGGCTTAATATACTTTTCATGACTATTTTGCTACCGACTTCGTATTTTATATTTCTTTACTTTACATTGTAATTCTCTCTGTCCATTCCTCCCTCCCTCTCCGTCCCTCCTCCTCCCTCCCTCCCT
>JADRCC010114920.1:0-10121 GCA_019843855.1 Hylomyscus alleni
TCTTGGTTTTTCGAGACAGGGTTTCTCTGTGTAGCCCTGGCTGTCCTGGAACTCACTCTGTAGATCAGGCTGTCCTCGAACTCAGAAATCTGCCTGCTTCTGCCTCTCGAGTGCTGGGATTAAAGGCGTGTGCCACCACTGCCTGGCCTGACTTTAGAATCTTGAATTGGTTGCACATTTATGTTATTTAGCTGTGGCCTTTAGCTAACATCACCTTTTTTTTCCTTCCAACTTATCTGAGTGATGCAAAGCCAAAGACAGTGTAGTCTACATTGAGGCTCTTCTGCATTGTATGCTGAACCCTTTCCAAGCATTGAGTACTGTTCACTAAGAGCTCAGTCATCCTGCAAAGAATCTACTGTCCCTCTCTCCCTTCCTCCCTTTCTTTTTAAATTTTAGATGGGATCTTTCCATGTAACTCTAGCTGGCCTAGAAATCACTGTGCAGATCATGCTCACCTCGGGCTCACAGAGATCATCCTGCTTCTGCCTCCCAAGTGCTAGGATTAAAGGCTTGTGCTACCATGCCTGGCTGACCATTATCATTTCTGCTTTACAGAGAGGAAATGTTGACTTAGTGGTAACAAGAAATTCAGTCAGAATTCTTCAAGGTTACCTCTGGAGGGCAAGTGTGATGACATCATCCCATCTACTGCATACTGCATTTGCAGTGTGGGAGCCATAGTACCCTATTTACCCCTACTCAGTTAGGTGGTTCCTAGCCCAATCAGAAGTTGCAAAGTGGATCTACAATGAATGTCAGGCCACTTCAGATTCTAAGGTCATCTGTACCTGTTCCCAAGGGTTCTAACATCTGATTGACTGATGTACTGTTGGAGGGTGCTGGTGACTGTGATCCTCACCGGGAGGAAGAGGCTGATTCCTGATTTTACATGGTGGAGATGTCGGGGTTGCCCGGCTGCTGGTGGGCATTGTGGATTGTGTCTCATATGATATTCTTTTACCTTTAGGTGTAGAGGTGAGGTGCTTGTTCTATAAGTAGCTATATTTACACAGTAGGGGTATGCCCAGTAAGATCTTGTTTGTGAGCCAGTGTTTCTCATTTTATACAGATGGTAATTTAGAGTGAGATGTTCCCTCTCCCCCTTCTAGTATCATCTTCACTGGTTCTTCTGTAGTTCTGAAGCCTAGTGTGAGAAGATAAACTCTTGGAAGAAGATCTATCTTGGGAAACTAGTCTCTTGTCTCCAAAGGGTATAGCATAGGGAATGTGGAATGAGAGATACACTGGTATCACTGTCATGGTGATTTAATGGATGGGTACAGTCAGAACCCAGACATCACCACCTTCAAGAGTGGTTACACATTATAACATGGATAAATAACAGTTGCCATCCACGGGTGGACAGCATCCGGATATCAGAAAAAATGCTCCTTTTTTTTTTTTTTTTTTTTTTTTGGATGGGTTTCTTTGTAGTTCTGGCTGTCTTAGAACTTAATCTATAGACAGCTTCTGCTTGCCACATGCTGAGATTAAAGACTAAAGGCATGCACCAACATGCCTGGCCACAGTATGCTCTTTTCTGTGAAAGGATATGCATTCGAGTATTGGTGGCATGCTGTCATTCACAAGTGGACATTAATGATATGCTATCATGCCTTCATCTATTTGGGACCATAGACTGAGTATTATCTCTTTGTTGTTCTGGGGCCACGGCTTGTCTGAGTCATTACATAGATGTCAGTAGGATAGGCTCCTGTCACTGCATTGGGAGGGGACTGAGACTGTGGGATTAATGGTTCTGAGCCTCGAAATGAGTGTTTATTACTCCTTCATGTACACCTTATATTTGCTGTTTGCTGTTCTCAGGGCAAGATGCAGACTGGTGTTGAGGGTAGAAATGTAGCAGAGGGTAGTCTCTTAACCAAAGTCAAGTGTAGATCTAGGTTCAGTTAAGAATGATGAGCTTCAGGGACGGGTCTGGAGACAATGGCCTACAGGTAGTAGGGCATGGTCAAGTCTACTTGCCTGCTCCTGTTTGGCTTCAAAGTTGGCTTCTGCATTTTGCTAAGATACTGTCCTCACCACTGCTGTCTGAACTCCAGAGACATCATAAAGAGCCAACAACTATTGGATGAATCCATCCAATTTCAGTTGTATCTCTGGAAATTACGTGGCCAAAGACACTGGACTAGGTTGGGGTGATCCTAAGAGTTAGACCTTCTCCTCTAGCCCACAGCCATCTGTTCAGCCCAGGATGTCCCACCTGACTTAAGACAGATTTGTTCCTAGTACCATGGCAGGGAGCTGGGACAGTAGGAACAAGCCCTGGGGGAGGATACATTTGTTGGCTGCCATGGAACTCACTATGTAGACTAGGCTGGCCTTGAACTCACTAAGATCCTCCCGTCTCTCCTAAATGCTGTGACTAAAGCATATGCCTTGGTGCCCAGTTCATACCTGGCTTTTTTCTTCTTCTTTGAGACAAGGTTTCTCTGTATAGCCCCTGACTGTCCTGGAGCACACTCTAGACCAGGCTGGCCTCAAACTCAGAAATCCCCCTGCCTCTGCCTCCCAAGTGCTGGGATTAAAGGCATGTGCCACCACTGCCTGGCTCATACCTGGCTTGTTATGTATGATGAACTCAGGTCCTCATGCTTGCACAGCAGTTGTTTGATATGTGAACTGTCTCCCTAATCTGAGATCAGTATTTTCATTGACCCATGTTAGAAGATATCCTAGGAAGCCGGAAGAGCATTTAGTCATGAAGTAGCTTGTAGCTAGGAGAGACAAATGAACCAGATATTGAGGTGCCATAGCTGTGTCAAATGAGGGCTTGGTTCCCAGCACTCACATCAGGCAGTTCATAACTGCCTGTAACTTCAGTTTCAAGAGATACAGTATCTTCTTCTTGGCATACACATGGTGCAAATGCATATATGAGTACATATGTGTCCACTCTGGGTTGGCCATAGGTTTTAACCATAGTACCTCTCACAACAGCCTGAATGCCAGCTGATATTTGGTGTTACAAGGGCTGAGAAAGAAACACTGAGTGCTCAGGACACTGTCAGGGCATGTTGCTGAGCCAAGGTGGGCAGAGGCCAAGTGAATGGAGGCTAAAAACATCCAAGAGCTACAGAGTTTGACTTGGTATTGAAAAGACTGCCTTTTCTCTATTAATTTGCTTTTGTACTTTTATCAAGAGTAAGTTGGACCGAGCATTGGTGGTGCACGCCTTTAATCCGAGCACTTGGGAGCCAGAGGCAGGTGGATTTCTGAGTTCGAGGCCAGCCTAGCCTGGTCTACAGAGTTAGTGCCAGGACAGCCAGGGCTACACAGAGAAACTCTGTCTCGGGGAAAAAAAGAAAAAAAAGAGACTAAGTTGGGCATGTTTTCATGGATTCCATTAAGTTTTTATTTTGAGAACTTGGAAAAGTGCAGAGAGCTGACTATAACGATGTACACCTATAACACCCTTGCCACCGCTGCACACTTGTGGGTGGGTCAGGGTACATGAATGGTCAAAAGGAGGCCTATTTCCTTAGAAACAATTTGAGTATTCCTTCTCTTACACCGAGGGTACAGTACAGAGTGCCTAGCAGTCAAGTACAGTCTATGGCTTGTTGCTTAGTGGGAAGAGCTCTAACCCTAGGATCTAAGATCCAAACAGACGAACTTCTCAAATAATTTCATTTTTGTTATTTCCTGACTTCAGGTGCAGAGAGTAGTGCTATTGAAGGCCATCAGTATACAGCCCTGGCTGGCCTAGAACTCTTACATCAGTGGTTTTCAAGCTCAGTCATAATCTCTGTCTCAAAAAATATTTATATTACAATTCATAAGAGTAGCAAAATTGTAGTTTTGAAGTAGCAATGGAAATAATTTTATGGTTAGGGTCACCACAGCATGAGGAGCTGTAGTAAAGAATCCCAGCATTAAGGTTCAGAACCACTGCTCTATGCATACCCAGGATTCACCTGCCTCTGCCTCCCGAGGGCTCAGATTAAAGAGGAATGCACCGGGTTGGAGAGATGACTCAGCGGGTAAGAGCACTAACTGCTCTTCTGAAGGTCCTGAGTTCAATTCCCAGCAACCACATGGTAGCTCACAACCATCTGTAATAGGATCTGACGCCCTCTTCTGGGGTGTCTGAAGACAGCTATAGTGTACTTAGATACAATAATAAATAAATCTAAAAAAACAAAAAACGAACAAACAATACCACTGTTCTTTAAAAAAAAAAAAGAGGGATGCACCATCATGCTCAACCATCTTTAGAGAATAGAGTTGTCAGGAGGGCCTACATAGATCAGTGGTTTTCAATCTTCCTAATACTGTGACCGACACCCCCCCCCCCGCTTTTTTTTTAAAGATTTATTTGTTTAATATATATGAGTACTGTAGCTGCCTTCATACACACCAGATCCCATTATAGATGGTTGTGACCACTGTGTGGTTGCTGGGAATTGAATTCAGGACCCCTGGAAGAGCAGTAAGTGTTCTTAACTGCAGAGCCATTTCTCTAGCCCCTATTACCCTTTAATATGTTCCTCATGTTAAAGTGACTCCAATCATAAATTATTTTTATTGCAACTTCATAGCTATAATTTTGCTAGTGTTATGAATCCTGATGTAAATATCTGACATATGACCTCTGTGAAAGGGATATTTGACACTCACCCCAAAGGGGTTCCGCCCCACAGGCTGAGAACCACTGCTATACATGTGCAGCTGCTACAAGGCTGTCCGTCAGCACAGCACCATGGAATTAGATTTCTGTGTTAAAAGCCAGGTTAGGATGTGGCTAAAAGTAGCATTTAAATTACTAATCATGAGGCTGGCGAGATGGCTCTGCAGGTAAGAGCACTGACTGCTCTTCCGAAGGTCCGGAGTTCAAATCCCAGCAACCACATGGTGGCTCGCAACCATCTGTAATGAGATCTAGCGCCCTCTTCTGGTGTGTCTGAAGACAGCTCCAATTGTACTCATATGCATAAAATAAATAAAAATATCTTGCCCTCAAAAAAAAAAATTACTAATCATGTAGTAGTTAGTGCTGCCGTTGGCCATCCATTGTGAAGTCACAGGATCAACTATAAATAATAATAAAAGGTTTGTGCAAGTGTGAAGACCTGAGTTTGATTCCCAGCACCCATGTTTTTTTGTTTTGTTTTTTGTTTTTTTTGTTTTGTTTTGGTTTTGGGTTTTTGAGACAGGGTTTCTTTGTGTAGCTCTGGCTGTCCTGGAACTCATTCTGTAGACCAGGCTGGCCTCGAAGTCAGAAATCCGCCTGCCTCTGACTCCCAAGTGCTGGGACTAAAGGCGTGTGCCACCACTGCCCGGCTTCCCAGCGCCCATGTTAAAAGCCAGATGTAATAATCAACACTGGGGAGATGAAGACAGGATCCTTGGGATTTACCAGGTAGTTATCATAGCCGTAGGTCTCAGTGAGAGGAGACATTGTCTCAAAATAAGATGAATAGTCTCCTGAAGAGCACTCTCGGGGTTGATATGGGAAGCCGGGGTAACACATAGATATAGTCCCAGTATTTGAAGAGCTAAGGCAAAAGGGATGTGAGTTGAGCCAGCCTAAACTACATAGTGAGACTCTTCTTAAAACACAGCAGAAAATTACTGGAAGCTGGGTACGATAGATAGGTCATGTGCTTGGGAAAGCAGAGATAAGGTCACTGCAAGTTCGTCAGCCAGAGCTAAATCTCTGCCTTAAAAAAATGTCTTAATTGTTTTGAAGAATAATAGAAGAATATGTTTGTGACCTAAAATGAAAAGGCCTTTGTGTGCATAGTACAAAAAGTTATAAGGGACCAGGTATGGTGGTACAACCCTGTAATCCCAACTACTCAGGAAAACTAAGGCAGGATCATGCACTCAAGTGGCCAGAATAAGAGGGCCTTGATTATAAGAAAAAGAATAGCCAGGAGGTGGTGGCGCATGCCTTTAATCCCAGCGCTTGGGAGGCAGAGGCAGGTGGATTTCTGAGTTCAAGGCCAGCCTGGTCTACAGAGTGAGTTCCAGGACAGCCAGAGCTATACAAAGAAAACCCTGTCTTGGAAAAAAAAAACAAAAAAAAAGAATATTTGACTGGGCAGTGGTGACACACATCTTCCTTTAATCTCAGCACTTGGGAGGCAGAGGCAGGTGGACTTCTGAGTTCGAGGCCAGCCTGGTCTACAGAGTGAGTTCGAGGACAGCCAAAGCTACACAGAGAAACCCTGTCTCGAAAAACCAAAAAAAGAAAAGAAAAAGAATATTTAGGGAGAAAATATTTTGCATGCATTATTTATACTATATAGATAGATATTAATATATATGAGTATATATGTGTGCATGTGCATGTATGAGTATTTTATTATATATATATACATACATATATATATGCATGCATGCATACGTACATACATACATACATACAGTAAAAATGTCTGGAGAGCTAGAGAGATATCTCAGTGGTCAAGAGCAATAACTACTCTTGCAGAAGGTCTTGGCTGGATTCCTAGCACCTAAACAGCAACTGTCTGTAACTCCAGCTCCAGGAGGTCCAGTACTCTTTTTTCTGGATTCCATGGGCACTAGGCATGCATGTAGTATATGAATGTAGTATATGCATGTAGGCCAAACACACATGTAAAATAACTTTTTGCTTTTGTTTTTTGAGACAGGGTTTCTATTTTCTTTTTTTTGTTCCTTTTGTTTGTTTTGTTTGTTTGTTTGTTTGTTTTTGAGACAGGATTTCTCTGTGTAGCCATGTCTGTCCTAGAACTTGCTCTGTAAACCAGGCTGGTCTCAAACACAGAGATCCACCTCCCTCTGCGTCAGAGATGTGTGTCACCACCACCTGACCGAGACAGAGTTTCTTTATGTAGCCCTGACTATCCTGGAGCTAGCTCTCTACAGAGCTTGCCAGGCTTGCCTTGAACTTAAAAAGATCAACCCTTTCTACCTCCATAGTACTGGGATTACAGGCAATTTTTTGTTTGTTTTTGAGACCAAGTTTTTCTGTGTAGCCCTGGCAAGGAACTCACTATGTAAACCATGCTGGGCTTAAACTCACAAGAGATCCACTTGCCTCTGCCTCCCAAGTTGTGGGATTAAAGGCACATGCCACAATGCCCAGCTAATTTTTATTTTTTTAATTTGAAAACTGGTGGGCTGGAGAGATGGTTAAGTGATTAGGAGCACTGACTGTTTTTCCGTAGGTCCTGAGTTTAATTTCCAGCAACCATATGGTGGCTCACAACTATCTGTAATGAGATCTGACACCCTCTTCTGGTGTGTCTGAAGACAACTACAATGTAGTCGTATACATAAAATAAATTAAAAAATCTTATGGTAAAGTGTTAAAATAACAACAAAATAAAGACCCCAAACACAACAAATCACCTAGTAGTCAAGGGCCAGATTGTATTAAGAGATGAAGAGAAAAACAAACAAGTGTACAAAAGTGCCCTGCCCTTTCAGAAAATGCAGGTTATGTTTCTTGGTTTTGGCCAATCACATGGCAACAACTGGACTCTGCTACTTCTAGTTGTGGGACTTTGACCTTCCTCCCCACACCTACCCAGCAGCAGACTTCATTTATGTATAATGTCCGTGGAGCATCATGATGCCTGACACACAAGGAACTGAATTAGACTCCAGGTGGCTCTGGCTGGATGATCCAGAAAAACCTATTGAGTTGGGCCAGAAGTGGGTTACTTTGTAGTTATAACAAGGATAATGGTTTCTTCCTTCTTGTGCTCTTTAGTAGAAAGATGAACATTATATGCTACCCAAATGATACTCTATGTATATGTACTTAAATGCTTTTTAAAAAATAGGAAACATCTAGAAAGAATTTAGACCCTCTTTTATCCCTTCCCTCGGAATTGGGAAGGGTGAAATGAGGGGAGGCGGAAGGGGCTGGAGGCACGTGATCTCTCTGCTCTGTAACTCTTAACGGTGTATATTAAAACAGGAGGGTAATTGGCTCTGCTGCCACTTACATGCCTTTCTTATTCACAGGTATGGATCTTGGAGGGAGCCTGTCAACCCCTACTACGTCAACTCTGGCTATGCCTTGGCCCCAGCCACGAGTGCCAATGACAGTGAGCAGCAGAGCCTGTCCAGTGATGCTGACACTCTATCCCTTACGGACAGTAGTGTGTAAGTCCCATGATTGCTTGCTGTGTGCTTCAGTGTTCTTTGCTGATCTAACAGTCTGATCCTTACTGATTGATACTCTTAGAGCTTGACTGAGTTGTTCCCAAGGAACAGACATGGAGCTGGCCGTGGTAGAATATATTTGTAATCCTAGCACTTGGGAAGCTGAAGCAGAATTGCCATGAGTGCCAGGCTAACCTGGGCTATAGAATAAGACCATGTCAAAACAAAAATCCTAAAAAAGGTGACAGACTGTCCTGTGCCCCGACCTGTGGGGCATTCAGCAGGGATCTAGAGCAGGGGAGAGAGACTGAAGTGGGACAAGAGACACGAAGAATGAGAGCAAGACAAGTGTCTGATCAAGCTCTGAAAACTTCAGGGATGGCAGTATAAGCATAAACAAGAGGAGGCTTCAAGGAGGGGGGAAGAGCTTCGGGGGCTTTCCAAAGGCCAAGTGGCAATCTTCAATCTCTGGGACCAGTGGTCACAGTGTCCTCCATACCCACAGCAGATCTCATTACAGATGGTTGTGAGCCACCATGTGGTTGCTGGGATTTCAACTCAGGACCTTTGGAAGAGCAGTCAGTGCTCTTACCCGCTGAGCCATCTTGCTAGCCCGACTCCATTTTACTTCCTGGTGTCCTTTAATACTTGAGCCATATATTTTATATTTTTCCTTTCTAGGCTTGCTGTGCTTGTTCAAAATGTTCTTCATGAGACTTAACCAGAGAACAAAGCCTCTGCTGGGCTTTTTTTAAGACTTTATCAGTACAATTAATATTAATTTCTTTAAAAAAAAATTAACTTCTTTGCCTTAGCCTCAGGAAGACTCTTCAGATAAGGGCAAAAAGTAGCCACATTCTTTACCAAATACCAGAAAAACAGTCTCTATGCCACATACTGAAATTCTTCTCCTCTGAAACCTCTTGGGCCAGGTCTGGACAGTTCAAATCATACTCAACAACCAAGTCTTTCATATTCGTACTAGAATGGCTCATTAAACCCTACTTAAAACATTCCATTGCTTTCCAAATCCAAAGTCCCAAAATCCACATTCTTCCAAACAAAAGCATGGTCAGGCCTATCACAGCAATTCCCCACTCCTGGAACCAACTTCTATCTTCAAGTTTTACTGCTGTGAACAGACACTATGACCAAGGCAACTCTTTTCTTTTTTTGCTTTTCCCTTCCTCCTCAAGGCAACTCTTATAAGGACATTTAATTGGGTCTGACTTACAGGTTCAGAGGTTCAGTCCATTCTCATCAAGGTGGGAGCATGGCAGCATCCAGGCAGGCATGGTGCAGGCAGAGCTGAGAGTTCTACATCTTCATCTGAAGGCTGCTAGTGGAAGACTGACTTCCAGGCAGCTAGGACAAGGGTCTTAAGCCCATGCCCACAGTGACACACCTACTCTAACAAGGTCACACCTTGTAATATGGGCCAAGCATATACAAACACAGTGTGTTCTGATTAAATGCTAGCTACCCAACCCTAGATATTTCTTTTTAAGTAGCATATTTTTCAAGCAACAGCAATCAAGAAAGTAAGCCTATTACAGAATGTTTTTTACTATTATTGATTGCTGGGTCTAAAAATTTGCCTGGTTAATAGTGAGGGGCCTAATAATCTGTTAAATGAGTAAATTCCACACTGGTTTTGCTAAAGTATCTGTTACAGGCATTTTGTTTGTTTGTTTGTTTTTGTTTTTGTTTTTCGAGATTAAAGGAAGGTGTGCACCACCACCGCCCGGCTTGTTACAGGCATTATTGAAATATATATATATTTGGTTTGGCTATAGTCATATTGATTCATAATTAAGTCTATTGAAAACAAATTCAAGCCGGGTGGTGGTGGCACACGCCTTTATCCTAGCACTTGGGAGGCAGAGGCAGGTGGATTTCTGAGTTTGAGGCTAGCCTGGTCTACAGAGTGAGTTCCAGGACAGCCAGGGCTATACAGAGAAACCCTGTCTCGGAGAAAAATACAAAAAAAAAAA
>JADRCC010114935.1:0-11871 GCA_019843855.1 Hylomyscus alleni
TGCAAAGGAAGCTAAGAATTGGAAATCTGACTTTTATATTTAAAGAGGGAGCCTAATTACATGAGAATTTTTCTAAATATATGAAACATAGCCTGCAGAGGATGGAAAGATCAACGATGCTCACTGCAAAAATGTGCATCAGACTGAGAAGAGGCCTAGATGCCTTTGTAACTAAGTAGACAACATTTGCACAGTATGGACTCATCAACATTTCATCCTGGGAGAGAGAGGGCTTCATAATGTCCATTCTTACCTGAGTAGCTATTGACACTCAATCTCTGCTCAGAGTAGGGGAGTCAGTTTCTTCAGTTTTATATCTATGGGCACCAGTATGTTGCTTGTGCCCTAGTAAATAATCCCCACCTATGTTTATGCCAGCAATCCTAATTAAACTCAGTGGCTCATAAAGAAGACATAAGAGCAGGAGGCGAACTTGTTGGGAAGAAAAGTGAGTTCAGAACTGTTGTTGGGAGAATGAGAGAAAATAATAAGAGGTAAACAAAGCAAAATATATCATACACATGGATGAAATTGTCAAATAATATTTTAACATAAACATGAAATTACACTATACCTACATGGGCAATAGAAAGGGTTAAAGGTTTAAAAAATAGAAAAAATGGCATTAGGGCATTTATAAAGCTTAGTAGATCAGAATATACAGCAATGAGAGGGGGTTTTCAAGTGTAAATAGAAAATTATTTTTAAAACCATCTGGTCAAAAGCAGGTGGCAATAGATTGCAATGGACTTAATGCAAGACACTTTAGTGACAGACTATGGAAGAATAAAGAAATGAAAGTTTCATGAGCTATGCATATATATAACGACCCATGATTGACTATCCTGTTTTTGTCACTTTCCTCTTTAAATTTTTCCATACTCTGTCATTCATCTAGAATACAATTATTTCCTTCCACAAGTAAAACTATATCTCTGTTTTTTATTTGAAAATGTTTATGTTTTCATGTAAAATAATTATTTTTGGCTAAGTCCTTCAGGATGCTTTGCAATCTTTATTAGACCTTTTGGCATTCACCTGATGATATTCTAGGGGAAAGTTACCTCTATTTTTTTTTTCATTTTTAAAAACATTTCTAATGTAATCTATGGACCAGGTTTGAGATTCAAATATCTAAGGCAGATTATTATACTTATTCTACTGATCATAATGCAACATTATTATATAAACACAACATACTACAAAACGAATAACAAGGTACAAAATGTATAAAAGGGGAGAGAGGGTAAGCATTGTGAAATATGTTCAAATATAATTTTTGGGATTTGAGGGATTAATAAATTAGTTACCTTTTTTTTTTTTTTTTTTTGCTTTGGAGAAAGACAGGCAACATGGACTGACATTTCAACTTGTAGGATAGATAGGATTTATAAATGTAAATATATGGGCAGAAGAGGGAGAAAATAGCATGAGAAATACAGAATGTTTGAAGAAACACAAAAGTTGGCTTTGAGCTATGGTCCAGGATATGAGAAGATTTAAAGAAGTACCATAAGATTGTATTGTGGAATATCTTAAATGCCAGGGTTTCATTGAGCATAAGTAACAGGGGTTACTATAGGATTTGAGGTTTAGAGTGCTACATCAGAGTGGTGCTTTAGGATGTTGGATAGAATAATTATAAGGAGAGTGGGTTTGAGATTGAGAGACAGGGAAATCAGAGAGGACAGTATTGCAGTGGTACAGATGAGACAGAATAAGGAGAGATGGAGAGAGAATGGATAGGACAAAATGGATCTCAAGAAGACTGTGGAGTAGAACTGATTAGATGTATCCTGCATGGAACCAGACCAAATGTGACAGGGAGATTTTCAGCTTGGATGAAGAAAGATTTTACTCACAGTTAAAGCTAATTAAATAGCTTCAAAAAAGGGAAATCATAGTGATGAATACTTAGATAAAGACAAAGAGCTGAAAAAGCCATTTAGATAGTTTGAATGGGAAAAGCTGCTACTCTGTCTAGAGACAGCTCTGTACTTCAGAGTACATATTATTTCAGAGGACCTGAGTTTGGCACTTAGGGCCCATGTCAGGCAGCTCACAAACACCTCTAACTCCATATCCAAGGGCTCCTACACTCTCTTTCTCTATGAGAACCTGAACTTACATGCACATACACACAGATCCCCCCAAGACACATATACACAGATATAATGCATTTTATTACATATATACATTTTATTTAAATATGTATTTTTATTACATATATGCATTTTATTTTAAAGTAAGGTCTTTAAAAATATTTTTAAGTGTGAGTATTTTACTTTGCATGCATGTCTGTGTATGATATGTGTACCTGAAGACTATGGAAACCAGAAGAAAAGACTGAATCCTTTTGAACTGGAGTTTTAGATGGCTAAAAGCTACCATGTGGGTTTTGGAACTTGAAAACAGGTCCTCTGGAAAAGTAGTGTTCTTAACCACAGAGCTATCTCTCAAACACCTTAAAATATTTTTTTTTAAAAGAAAAGGCTGCTACCAAAGGAAAAGCAAAGTTTTCACACTTAAAACAAAATCACCCTATATTCCCTTTTATCTTGGTATGTAGGTGTGTGAACTCAGGAGGTATGTGCAACTATAAGTTATGTTATTCGTCGGTAGGGTAATCTAAGAGTCAACACTCTTCATGAATTAGCAATAGGTTAAATGTTGTTAGAACATTATGAGTGGAAAAATTTTGCTTATATTGTTCACAGCAGTAATTCACATACCTTGATCTGTACTTAAATACTGCTTAAGAGGCTACTAAACAAGTGCATGTTGAATGGTTATATATAAATGAATGAAAAAATTACTTTGATCTCATTTCTACCACCATCCTTTAGTTAGCTTATTGTAGCGGGAGAACATCTGTGAACACAGGAGAAGTCCTATGCAACACTTGATTGGTAGGATTCCTTATGTATAAAAAGGAGGAACAATAGGTTTTTTTAAATTCTTTTTGATCAGTGAAAATATTGACTAACCCATACCAGGTGAGTAAAAATAATCACTTTTCTACCCCTTGCCTAAAAAATGGAGAACCAGTATCAGACCTGAATACAGACAGTAAGAAATTTGCAAACAGAAAAAGGGGAAGGGACTAAATATAAAGCTTCCTTTTCTTTTCCTTTTCTTTCATTTTTAATCTTCCGTTGTTGGCAACCTCTTTCCTCTTGATTTTCCATTGTGGTTTCTAGTTGTTTTAAATTACATCTAAATGACAATCATTAGCGTAAACCTTTACCACTCTATCATTTTATTATACAACGTCAATTTCAGATACAAACACAAAGCCTTTGAATTCGTTTGTGAAACTACATAAATGATATAACTTGTGCTACATGAAACTATGGCCATTTCATAGCTCAAATTCATGTTATCTTTTTTAATATTTATTTATTTTATGTTTGTGAATACACTGTAGCTGTCTTCAGACCCATGAGAAGAGGACATCCATTCCCATTACAGATGGTTGTGAGGCACCGTGTGGTTGCAGGGAATTGAACTCAGGTCCTCTGGAAGAGCAGCCAGTGCTCTTAACTGCTGAGCTATCTCTCCAGCCCCCTCATGTCATCTTTTTAGAACAGTAGAAATACTTAACATCTGTTATCTACCCATTTTTTCTACTTACCATGAAACTCAAATTCTACTAACACTCTTCAGCTTACTAGTGATTATGGATAGACTCAAAAGAAACCTTGGTTTGTTCTATCTTTCCTCTTCCTTACTTGCATTATTTTCAGATTAAATTGGTGTATGCTACAGGGAAGTAACATAGAGAAGAACATCATAAGGTTCCTTGATCATGTTTTTAGGCTATTGTGTTTCTGTATTAGAAACAAGTTCTTGTGGGCAAGGAAAGAATGGCAACATATTCACGTTAGGCTTTAGAATTTCTAAACTGAGTGAATCTATAGGAAGTTTGCATGTTAGGCTACAAGAAACACTATGTGCATATAAAATGTCATGGTGACACATATAAATGGTGAATTTATGTTTTCTGCTCATGTGCAGGGACCATTGTCCCATTTGACAACACAGACAATATATTCATACAATGATCATGTATTGTTTTACAAAATATAAATATTAAAAAATGACCAAGAATGTCAAGGTAGTAATAGCAGAGCTTTAATCGAACACAAAGTTTTTCTGAGTGTGGAGCCACGATTCACTATACTAGGTCACTTGCATGTGAAGATGATCCTTAACTTTATTTATTTTATCTCAAATCTTACATGCTGACAAAGAATATTGGTGTTGGTATTGGACTGAAGCACTGAACTGAGATGCTAAGACCATGAAAATCATGAGAGAGAACTTTCAAGTCACTTTGAACAGAAAAAAAAAGAGGCTTAAAATAGGACTATTTTCCTATGACAATTTAAGCATTTATAAATATCTTTATTTCTATATATAAGCAACACTATGAGATTTTTCTCTCCATCCATACAGATCCTTTATATGCATGTAGTCATAGCTGGTCACAGTCTCAGAGGACTCTAACATGCACAATGTTCTAGAAAAACACTTATAGAATGAACAAGCCTCATAACAGTCAAAATGTCTAATATTTCTGAAATAAACAAGAAGAGTGAATATGAAAGTAACAAGGGAAAAAAGAATGAGGAGAAAAAGCGAGACACATGAAGGATACAAAGGAGAAAGGCAGAGGAAAAATAGATAAACAGCTAAAAGGAGAATGAAAGGCAAATAGTGGACACTAAAGAAAAGACAAATAAGAGTGAGTCACACCATGCTGTCATTCTCTGTTGACATAAAACTCTTGAGAGGTTAAAAACACTGCCTTGTTTGATAATAACGTTCAAATTTATCTGTAGACAGGAAACATCTATCTCATAGATACATAGTGACTTGAAAGATCAGGCAAGGTTTGAAACTAATAATAGAATCAAACAAGTCATAGAGAAGTACCCACTGGTTCTAGGTCCAATAGGCTTTATTGAACTTCTTAAGAGGAAATTGCATTTCTTACCTCACGAACCACGTCTAGGGAATGTTAGCTTATTGATTTTTTTCTTTATTAAGATTCCTGACATGAAGGTCTGGAGAGATGGCTCAGTGGTTAAGAGCACTGGCTGATCTTCCAGAGGACCAACATTTAATTTCCAGGAACCACATGGCAGTTCACATCTATCTGTAACTCCAACACCTTCACACAGACATATATACTGGCCAAAATTAATATACACAAAGTAAAAGTAAATTAAAAAAAAGATTCTTGAGATGCCCATTAGTTTTAGCTACAGCTAGACATTTGTGCCCACAGGGTCATAGCCAATAAGAGTTGGAGTCTGTCATCTTGGGGGTACAGGGGGATACAAGGTCTCCAAGGAAACAACACAGGACAATTGTACCAGCTTCTCCTTGGGTTCTTGAAAGGCTATTGGAAGTGAATTCTTTTAAAATTGAGACCTTATTGAACTTTATAGTGCATTTTCCTCCAAGGATATCAGAAGACACAGTATTTTATAAAAGATCATTATTATCTGAGAGTAGGTCAGAAGCACTGCACATTTATTTGGCTCAATTTTAGTCCTTCCTCTCTTCTCATACACTTTATTATTTTATTTTATTTTCAGGGGATAGTTGTGATCTTCCAATCTTGTTTATTTTTGAATGATACTTTGTGTTACTCCAGAAACTTCCATGAATCTGATCATGATGTTGTCTAGGCTTAAGTGGTTGGCATCACAATATTCAAAAGAAATTATATAAGGTTTTGTTTCTTTTATAAATTTGTACAACTGATATAAGACAATATGGAATACTGTTTTCAAATATTTGGAAGATACTGAAAATAATTTGAAAAACAACCTAGAGACATACATGTCTAATTTTAACAGGGAATGAAGAGGCCATGGCAAAATGATAACTTTTTTATTATTTTATGTGTATATGTGTATTCCTCTTTATATATATTCCACACATATGACTAGTACCCATAGAGGCCCCTGGAACTGGAATCAACAATGGTTGTAAGCCACTATGTGGGTGGAATCAAACCTGGGTCCTCTGGAAGAGCAGCCAGTGTTTATATATATTATTTTTAATGAACCAACAAAAACAACAAGAACAAACCCCTGTTGCCTCCCCCCCATGCCTGCCACCCCACCTTCTCCCACTTATCTGCCCTGTCCTTCCCCTACACTGGGGCACAGAACCTTCACAGTGCCAAGGGCCTTTCCTCCCATTGATGACCGACTTTGCAATCCTCTACTATACACATGCTGCTAGAACAATCAGTCCCACCATGTGTACTCCTTGGTTGGTGGTTGAATCTCTGGGAGCTCTGAGGGTGTTGGTCAGTCCATATTGATGTTTGTCCCAAGAGGCTGCAAACCCTTCAACTCCATTGGTTCTTTCTCTAACTCCTTCATTGGGGACCCTATACTCAGTTCAATGGATGGCTGTGAGCCTCTACTTCTGTATTAGTCAGGCACTGTCAGAGTCTCTCAGGAGACAGCTATATCAGGCTGGAGTGCCCTTCCTTCAGTCTCTGCTCCATAGTTAGTCTCTGCAACTTCTTGCATGGGTATTTCGTTCCCCCTTTTAAGAAGGAATGAAATATCTTCCTTTTTCTTGAGTTTCTGGAGGTTTGTGGGTTGTACTTTGTGTATTCCAAACTTCTGGGCTAATAACCACTTATCAGAGAGTGCATACCATGTGTGTTCTTTTTTTATTGTGTTACCTCACTCAGGATGATATTCTCCAGATCCATCCATTCCCCTAAGAATTTCATAAATTCATTGTTTTTGATAGCTGAGTAGTACTCCATTGTGTAGATGTACCATAGTTTCTGTATCCATTCTTCTGTTGAGGGACATCTGGGTTGTTTCCAGTTTCTGGCTATTATAAATAAGCAGCCAGTGTTCTTAACCACTGAACCATCTGTCCAGCCCTCTGTTCTAATTTTTTCCAGCATTCTTGAAATATTATTGTGACAGATACATCCATATATATGTATATATATACATATATACATATATATATATTATGATATATGTGTGTTATAACATATATATTGTGATATAACAATTTATATATGATGTATTTGTTGTGATATATATCAAGTAATGGTTTGATATATATGCATATTTTAAATAATCAATGCAATCAAACTAATGAATATATTTATAATCCTCAATACCTACTTGTGATTTTTGTCATGTACCATTTAAGATCTACTAAGCACATTTTAAGTATATAGCATGTGTTATTAACTATAATGAGGTGCTGCCTCTTGAGATAATTCAACAAATGATACATTGTTCAGACAAGCTCCTTTCATTAACTGACTTTACAATAATTTATTCATTAACTGCACCACATAGAGTCCCACAAGAGGGAGTAAATCTGTTTGAAGCTTGAATTCAAGGTATTTCACATGCTAGGCATGTATTCTACCACTGAACTATACCAGTTGCTCCCAATTGGACAATTATTAATCCATATTCAGATGATAAGGTACTCAAACAATGGTCTAATTCTTGGAAGATAGTGTATAGCCAACCAATACTAGGACAAACAAGGGAATTTAGAGCCCAAAAATGTGTTATTTTTTTTTCAAAAATTTCATTGAAGCATAACACACCTGGAAAGTAGTGGAGAAAATGTTACATTTCAGCTCAAGAAACATCCATGAATTGAACATCCCCATGTAACAGCTATCAAATGGAAAAGAAACAAGAAAAACAAAACAGTATAAAGTTCACATCTAAGAAGCCATCCTCACATTTCCTTCTATCAATCCTTTTTAAAGGTAACTACATCCTGACTCATAGCATTATATACTAGTCGTCCCTATATTTGTTTGTCAGAGAATTGAATCATTTTAATGCACTCTTTTGTGTATACTTTTGGTTCATAAACATGTATCTATTCATAGTGCTGATAAGAATTTGAGTCCAAGGTTCAACTGATTTGAATAGACCTGCAGTGTCCAGTCTTGCTCATGCCTTTTGTTAATCATAAAAGAAAATTCACATTGGCTGGGTAGCTAAGAATAAAATTGCTACATTCAGAGCAGGCATTTGTTCAGGTTTTGCAAGGCAGCCTGAGAATAATTTCCAGAATAATTGTCTTAGTTTATCATCCTATCAGTTCAAGTTGCTTATGACACTTGCTATCTTTCTCCTTTGAGGAATTTTGGGGTCAATTTATGGTAACATCTCACTGTTGTTTTAATGTGCATTTCATTGTAACTAAGAAAGTCAAACATCTCTAATATAGTTTTTGACATTTTGAATGTCTTCTTTGAGAGATGTTTATTCAAATCTTTGTTTGCTGTTGTGTGTTTCATCTTCTAAGTACTGAATTGTAAGTGCTCTTTATATGGTCTAGATATAACTTCTCTTCTCTCAGCTATCTAGTTTGCAAGTAACTTCTTGTGTGATTTGCTTTTACAATGACAGTTATTTGTTAGACACAAATAATGCCTTTCAAAAAAATAATTTAAGTATTTCATCTAACCCTAGTCTTAAACCAATACCAAACAGAAATTCTGACTTTTATAGATAGGGAAAGTAATATTTTCTATATAGGAACATATTAGGTCTAGAAACATAGGGTGCAGGTTATTATTAAATCATTTGCCTAACACCCTGAAGCCTATAATTTGATCTCAGGTATTGCAAAGAAAAACATACATTAAAACCCAGGCAATAATTATATTACCTTTATTTGGGGAAAGCATTAATATCAGATTCTATTCTAGATTCATTTTCACTTCCTCCATCTCCTAAAGCCATTATATTTCTACATAAAATTTGATTGAAAATTTACATTTGATTTTCTCTTGGAGGAAGGTCAGTGTTTGATACTTACTATAATCAAATCAGTTTCTCAGTTGGGCAGTGGTGGTGTGCTCCTTGACCTCAACATTTATGAAGCAGAGGTGGGCTGATCTCTGAGTTCAAGGTCAGCCTATTTATTCTACAGAGAGAATTTTAGGACAAACTTTGCTACACAGAGAAACCCTGTCTCAAAAAGAATCTGTTTCTGGGTTCTCATACATTTCTTTGTTTCCACAGAAATTTCCAACTAGCTTACCTACTTTTTGTATTTACACAAGATTAAACTGAAAACCTAGTAGGAAATTACCTCATCATTTTAAAGTACAGCTAACTCTTGCTTAATAATGGAAGATTTTGATAAAGAAAATGTGATACATCTACACAAGGGAATATTATTCAGCTATTAAAAAACAAAGACATCATGAATTTTGCAGGCAAATGGATGGAACTTGAGAATATCACCCTGAGTGAGATAACCCAGTCCCCAAAAGACATGCATTATATGTACTCACTTATAAGTGGATATTACCCATAAAATACAGGTACCATGCTGCACTCCACAGACCCAAAGAAGCTAAACAAGAAGGAAGTTTGAATCTCATTTAGAAGGGGGAATAAAATAGTCATAAGAATGGATGGAATTAGAAAATATCATCCTGAGTGTGGTAACCCAACGACAAAAGAACACACATGGTATGCACTCACTGATAAGTGGATATTAGCCCAGAAGTTCAAAATCCCCAAGATACAATTCACAGACCACAGGAAGCTCAAGAAGAAGGAAGACCAAAGTGTGGATACTTTGGCCCTTCTTAGAAAGGGGAACAAAATACTAACAGGAACAAATACAAAGACAATGTGTGGAACATAGACTGAAGGAATGGCCATCCAGAGACTGCCCCATGTGAAGATCCATCCCATATACAGACACCAAACCCAGACATTATTGTAGATGCCAAGAAGGGCATGCTGACAGGAGCCTGATATAGCTGTCTCCTGAGAGGCTCTGCCATTGCCTCACTAATACAGAGGTGGACACTTGCAGTTAACCATTAGATTGAGCATGAAGTCCCCAATGGAGGAGTTAGAAAAAAGACTGAAGGAGCTGAAGGGGTTTGCAACCCATAGGAAGAACAACAATATCATCCAACCAGACCCCCCCAGAGCTCCCGGGGATTAAACCACCAAGCTTAGAGCAAGTCCAGCAAAAGTCACAGTTGGTTAGAAGGTAAAGATTATAATGGTCTATTTCCCAGTTAAGCAAAGTTCATTTTTCTTACACAGATAGTCCTCATTATAGAGTTAAAAATATACCTTGAATTTTATTTTCTACTTAGGGTTTTGATCTCCATTAAAAGCGAATTTGAGAATTAGATTTAAAGCATAATGGTCCATATGTGTGAAAAAAAACATAGTAAAATCCACTACTTTATATGTTGCTTTAAAAATAGTAAGAGAAAACAATTAAGAAACCATTTAATTTTGAATATGGAGCCTTAGCCTAACGACAATTCTTTAAAGTTCTTTCAGGTGATTTCCTGAGCATAGACTTGGATGAGGGGAAAACATGTAAGAGACTTATTGGAAGCATTTAAGATATTGGGATTTTGATGAGGGGTAAAGGCTACACCTTTATGTGGGCATACGAATAAGTATTTAGAATGCAGATAAAAATTATACTGGTTTAGGAAAATAGCACCATCCTTTAGAACCCATGGCCTCACCAGCCATATATAGTTGGCTAAGTTTATTGTGCCAGGAATGAACATATAATAATTAGGAAGAGATCATGAATTTAAGAGGGAGTCATTGGGGGAGGGAGACAGTGCTGGAAGAGTTCGATCCGGGAGATGGTGGGGTGAGCATGATGTAAATATAGTACTTATGAATGTAAGAAATGTAAAAATATGAAGTGATAAGATCAGCTTATACTATGTACCACGTTTACAAAAACAAAATACATTGGGACTTAAGTTTAAAAAGGGGGTTTCAACAGATCTTCTATCCTGAACACAATTTTCTCTAGATGTATTTTTTTCTGATGAATTGAAATGCAGTTCTACATGCTTTTCAAAAGACACTTTTCCACAAAGTGTCTTTACTCTGAAGCACATACTGTAATTTAAGTAGAAAATAACAAAAATCCTGTATGCTAAAAGAAGTCCTTAATAGACAAAAATAATTATTAATTGGCATATCAATTTTTTATGTAAAATAATTTTGTTTTAAGGTACCTGAATACAATTACTATTATTTTATGAAAATGGATGAGAAGAATTTATATCTAACCTTGTATCTTTTCCATTTGGGTGCTCTCAGTTTCTGAATTGATATAAATAAAATTTATGGTTTTATGTCTTGTTATATGAATAACATGCCTGGTTAATGTTAATGTATTCTGTACAATACTTAGTACAATGGAAATGACATCAAAATAGGATGTTTATCAATAGTATCAATAGATTTTGCAATTATTGATTTCATAATTAATAGCATGATATATTAATAAATTGAATAACTAAGCATCAATGTCAGATAATATTAAAAGAAACTGAGGATACAGGAGGTAAACAATAAATAAATAATAAATAAATGTAAACAAAACATTGAAATATAATTTATAAATATTAGTTATGAAAAATATATCATAAAATAAAAAAACAGTTATCATTAGAGAAGCCTTCTGAAAGAAAGCCATGATGGAAGAGATTAAAGGACGAGAAGTTGTTCTGGCTGGTGAAGTAGCAAATCATGGCAAGCACAGAAACCAGAATTGATAAAGAGAGTGGCAGGTCTAGGTGGTCTACATAGAAGAAATTTTGTGTGATAATTTGTGTGGCAGGAAAACCCAGAGAATGCCTCCTAAAGCAGTATTTCCACCTTTTCATACAAGACACATAGCTGGCTGACAACTAAATATTTCTATAGATTGGCTTTGGAGGGCTGATAGAAGATATTAACATTTTAAAGCAGTATTAAACTTAATCTATATGAAAGGATATATATATATATATATATATATATATATATATATATAATATATATATATTTA
>JADRCC010114955.1:0-14372 GCA_019843855.1 Hylomyscus alleni
TCTATCTATCTATCTATCTATCTATCTATCTATCTATCTATCTATCTGTCTATCATCCATCTCTATCTCTGTCTCCACCTCTCCTCCTTACCCCCTTTGTGTCTCTCATATGCTCTCAGTCTCTGTCTTTTTCTTTCAGAAGCACATTAATGCTCAAGTGTGTTTGTCTCTAAAAGTGCTTTGCTCACTTCCTTGTTTCCATATTTTGTGACAGGAAAGGCTTGCAAACATGTTTACAGACAAAATATTCATAGTTTTCAATTGATAAGTTCAAAGTAACAACAGATGGTTTTGGTCCTTCAAACCTTCACTGCTTTTTTCATCCTTAGAAACATGCAGTCGCGGTTGTTAGTATATTTATAAGTATCTATAGTTATTAACACTTTTGGTTTTTTTAAAAGTAAGAATTATTTGATAAAGGAAAAAATGAGAGGCATTGATTTAAATAGATTTGTCTAATTTGTATTGATTTAAGTTATTCTTACCACTCTAGCCCTCTATTATTAAGACAAATCAGGAATTATTAATTTCTGATTGCACACAATTTGAAGGATTGGCCTCATAATTAGGATCACAGAAGAATTTGAGTTCACTTTTCTAATTATGTTCATTTTTATTTCGGTGCAAGATACTAAATGAGAAGGTAATATTTAATTTTTAAATTCTATCAAAGGACATAATTTACACCCAGGCATTTAAACATATCTGTAATTTCTGTTGTTCAGAATTTTAATATCAGTTTTCAAGAAAGAATAAGGCCTTGTATGAAAACTTTTGTTGCAGAGAACTCTAGAGCAACATCTTTCTTCTGCAAATCATCACTCTCACCTGCAACTAAAGTGGCAGATTGAAAATGCTCTTCATTCATGGTTTGCATTAATTTTTTATCAGTTTTTCTTAATATATAATAACGAATCACCCTCATCCAAATTTCAGCGAATTCATGCTCCCTCTCACTTGCAGCTGTTTAAGAAGCTGAGCTTCAGAAGATCTTGAGTGAGTGTTTTGGTTGGGCACTGTTTTCTGGCTTCTCGAAATACTCTGTCATATGACAGGTTTACTAACAACCTCAGTGTGGCATTTCTCTTACCAAAAGAGAAAGCGTGAGAGTGAGTGAGAGAGAGCAGGGAGAAGAGAGAGCTAGAGAGGGAGGGGAGGGGAGGGGAAGAAGGAGGGGGAGGGGAGAGAGAGAGAGAGAGAATGTCTTTGTGCTTGCCTCCCCTTGTTCTCAGACCTGTTTTTCACAATAGAGCAGAGGCCTAACAGAACTCTGTCTAAGAGGGTCACGTTTCCAACACTTCCCGTTGCTTTGTTTAAATACTGGGCAGAAAGTAGTGTCTCCATATTTCCACTTGTACTGGACAGCCGACAGCTCTGTTTTTATTGGAACTGTCTGTAGGTATGTGTGAGAAGAAATTCTGTCCTTCCCATCAGAATGTCTCTCCATGTTGAAATCTGGCCCCAATTTCTTGGCTATTCTTCCCATTGTTCTTCCATCTCTAGCCTGCTCTTTAACTACTCTCTCTTGGCTTTCCCCAGCTTTCATCCCAGAAGGCCGCTTCAGAATAGATTGCATTTAGGTCAGGATTCCCAAACTTCCTTTAAGTCAAGTGTGCTTTTCAGCGTTCTTACTAAGCCCATTGAGCAGATGCTACGTGCAGTTGAGCAAGTTTGAGAACACTGCAGATCAGAATTATTTAGTGGCTCTTCAATACTTGATGACTATTCTAAAACTGTGAAACACGGGAGAGAGTTAAAGGGAAGTTGCTTCCTTTATACTTCCTGACTGCTTTGATCAATCTGTGAAGATGTAAGAGGTCTCATTTTTATGTTTATGTCTTCCAAATGAAATAAAACTTTGCGTGTGACTTCCTTCGTCTCTATTTCTCCGTCCGTTTTTATTTTAATCAAAAGCTTTCTTGGAGTGAGTGAAGGCCACCTACGGAGCTAGTTTGTGTCTTTAAACGCTTTGTTTATCACCCAGAGTGAAAGTCTATCACAGAAGAGTCATTTGGGTTCAAGGACATATTATTGTCTTGATTGGGCTTGTACATCAAAGGAAAGAATTAAAGCGATCTGATGAAACCCCACCCCCACCCCGACACACAGGTGGCTGAACGTCTGTCCGATCCTTTCTTGGGTCCTTTTGTCGCCTTTCTTAGCTTTCTTGTTTTGAAACATGATAATAGTAGTATTTGAGTTTTCTGGGGATTTTTGTTCTATATTGCATGCTGTGAAAGGGTTTTTCTAGGTTCTGCTTCTGGGTTTCCTCTGATCTTGTGATGTTAACCACGCTGCTGTCTTCCCTCGGTATTACTCTCATCATTTTCTTCTCCACTTGTTCGGCTTCTGTCCTGTGTATGTGGGAGGGGGTGGAGAGAAGATGTGAGGGGAAATTTAGTAGAATGGCAGAGTGGGGGGATGTCAGGGAATCACACCGCTGAAAAAAAAAGGCCTCTACAACTTCTAAAGAAAAAAGGACTGTCTGCCCGGGTCTTTGCATTTTTTTTTTTTCAACATAACTACAAAAGTTAACTTTTTCCAATGAAGCCTTTAAAAAGAGAAATATCGCCCCTTATGTTTGAATTTTGAGACCCTCTATTCCCAAGAATTGTGCCCTAAATTTGAGAAAAATTCTTGGTTTGTTTTCTAAACAGTGAGAAGTGATTAATGCGACTTAAATCCCACGTTTTTCAAGTGAGACTAGTGTCATTTTGACCTTGACAAACTGTGTGAATTGTAATGAAAATAAATATTGCAATAAAGCATGACATCATATCTTGATTCATTTTACATTGTGTATATATAAGGAAATACTAGAACTTCTTTCTGATAGCTTTAAAACCTTGAGAAACATACTGACTTTTGCTTTTTGCCTTGCTCCGGGGTCATATTTGGAAATTCCTTTTAATATTAGAACCAGATTTAGTCAACAACAACAAAGGAAAAGAATGTTGAATGTTTTTTGGACTTGATATCATTTTTTGTCCATATGCCAGTCATTTTGGTGAGAAATATAAATTCTGATGAACGTCAAAAAAAGTAAAATATTAATAATGTATCAAATAATAACCTAATGTCGATCAAATATCTTGTACAGAGCATCATAAGTTTTTAGCTTTCTGACCTCCAGAGCTTTGGGTTAAACTTTCTTGGTTGAACCTGCACAATTGAAATGATCTATATGTGCTAACAGATACTTGACTGTTCTGCACGTCAGAACTAAATTCAGCAGTACCCATGAAAAGCTTTGATGATAAAGATCTAGATATTTAGGAGGTCATATATTCCATACCTCATACCCCTCAGAAAGAGTTGTCCGTAATAAAGAACTTAATATAATTTATGATACACATATCTAAAAGACAAAGATACAGGAACAAATTATTCTCTTTCTTTCCTTTTTTTTTATTTTTTAATCAGAATTTGGTTTTATGAGAAACTGTTTTATAACAAATATGGAATAAAGAGATGGATGCAAATATGGGGCAAAGCACAGCTAGCACAAGTCCCCATTGCAAGCACAGCTCCAATAGTCCCCACTGCCTACTCTCTACTGCAGCTTGAACACATTACAGGACACACCTAGGATGCTGCTGAACATCCACTTTTGACAACTAGTTTTTTTGTTGAGGAACTTGTTTCACAGAGACTCTCAGCTTTGTATTCCAAACAACGCAGAGAGAAAAAGAGTCACAATTGCTCATATTAACATAATTGTATGTTACTGGGATTCTCTCTCTATCTCATTCTCTCTCGGCTTCTCTCTGTTTCTTCTACCACTAGGCTCTTCCATAGCATAATTGTATTAAATTTTATTGGTCTACTTGTTTATTCACAGATTCCATTCTCCTTTTTTTCCCCACCAATCAGTCACCTTCACATATATTCTGCTAAAAGAATCCTAATGAAGTTTTGCATATATAGAATTACATGCTATATTACCTATATACTTTTTTAATCTAATCAAGGATCTATTGAGGATCTATTCATGTTGCACCTGAATAATTTGAATTTCTGCAGGAAAGAGTAAATATTGGTGAAACAAAAAATGAGAAAATGTTTTAGGCTGTGGCTCAGATTCCTTTATAAGTAGAAAGTGAGTGATATTCTTAACCTATAAAATTGTGGAAAAATGAAGAGAACAGATACACGACAGGTATCTGGCACATAAATTATTAATGAATAGGAATTCCTATTTATAAGGAAATAGGATAAGTATAGTGAAAAAAAGAGTCATAGAATCTAAGATAAAACTAGAGAATTGGAGGGACCAGGGCATAACAAGTTTTTAGAACATGACCAAGTAATTTCTACTTTAAATTTGATGTGCAGATACCATGATATCACCTGCAATTCAAAATTCTTATTCTTTAGTCATGGTCATGCCCCCAAGCATTTGACCTACCCATGTGACTTAAGTATACTATTTTAAAACAGTAGAGTTAATTATATGTTTCTATTATGTTATGTTGAGTTATATCCTCAAAAAGCTTTCATTCTTATATCTGAATTTTAACACCTTAAACCTTAACATCTTTAATATCTTAAAGTAGATAAACCCCTGGGTGATAGAAGTTAGATATGTCAAGTATTGAGTAGTATTTCCACCCTACTACAAGACTCCTGGTGTCCTCTTTTTTAGTTGATCTCTCTGGAAGAATAAGGAAGAAAAAGGATCACTTCTTCAAACACTCTCCATGCCCGTGAGAAAGTCCATCAACTCATTCTTGAATTTGTAATTGAACAAACTAAATTGTGGAGTAATAATTTTAACTATCATATGCTCTTTGGATTTTTCTTTTCTTTTTCTTTTTTTCTTTTCCTTCCTTCCTTCCTTTCTTTTTTTTTTTTGAGAAGTTCTTGCTAATAGAGACAAAGGCATTTCAGAATCACAACAGTCAACACTGAGCAACACCACATATAACAGTTTGAGTTGAAGTTAGTTAAAAACTGAGTATAATCAATACTTCCATTTCTACACTACAACAGACGCAGATACCGTATATGTTCCTAAACATTATAAGTATCTAGTTGCCAGAATACAAGACTTTCGCATCCTTAAAAAGAGTAACATTGATAATGAGGGTATATCTCTATCTCTATCTATCTATCTATCTATCTATCTATCTATCTATCTATCTATTTATCTATCTATCTATCTATATATCATTCAAGTACCAAGCATGGGGGATGCATCTAATAACCACTTAAGAAGAGATCAGAATCCACTTAGAAAATTTTAAAAGTCAAGGACGAGATATAATGGTCAGCAGTGTTGAATTCAATTAAATGAGTTCAGTTGAGTTAGTTTAGTTTAAGTGAGTTTAAACTAAACTAGTCTAAAACTAGTTCACAGGGCTTGACAGTTGGCTAAAGTAGTTAACAGCAATTGTCACTGTTGCAAAGATCCTGGTTCGATTCCCAGCGCCTACAAGGTAGCTCAAAACTGTTTATAAATCCAGTCTCAAGTGATCTTTTGAACTTCAGGAACATCAGGCACACATACAGTGTTAGAAATACATGCAACCAAAACACCCATGAACATAATCAAATAAATATAAATTTTATATTAAAAATTTTAATAACAAAACTAGTTAACTTGCAAATTCTGATTTCACACATCTTTAATTCCAGCTCTCAAGAGAATGTGGCAGAAAGGTTGCAGGTTGAAACATGGTCTACATAGAAAATTCCACTCAAGCTTGGGCTATATGATACCCTGTAAAACCCAAACTGACATGAATGTGAATGCAAACAAAGCAAGAGGCAAAGAAACAGTTCAGTTGTTCAGCTGTCAAGAATTATTGGCCACCTGTCAGACAAGTGTCATTGCTATGATAGAGATCCAAAGAAAAATTGACAGAAAACTCTGGGAACTAAAACAGGAGACACAGGTTTTAAAGGACTTGACTGCTAATGGATCAAGATAAATAAGTAAATATAAAGCTGCAGCAAGTTTTATGTAATTACGGGTGACAATCACATTTATAGACTAGGAAAAAGGATCGAGAAATAGGGAAGAGATGTGAAGGATAGACAATGTGATGCCTTTCAGAATTCAGTGGCTAGGAGATAAAGGCAATCAAGTTTTTTTTTCTGTGTCCAAAATGCGATTTGTTGAGAAAATAAAAGAAAAACTAAAAAGAATTCGAAATGACTTCAACCAAAAAAAACATCAAAAATCTCAGAAGCATATTTAACCAGAGTTTTTACATGTGCCAGCAGGTCTCAAGTGTTACCTCTGAGACCATTATGGGAGCATTTTGTCACTAATTTCTGAACAATCTACATTGCCCATCTCACTGCAAGAAACAGATACTAAATTCCAAACCTAAGTGGTTAGCACTTGGTTGGCTTTCATGCTGTAAACTGTGTTATAGAACTTCAGATGAGGGGATGCTGTGATGATCTAAGGGGGTTTTGAAGTTAAAACTCTTCATTTTGAAGGATGTCTGGCATTCGTGAAAGGAAAGCCATGTAAAAGAAAAATAGAAAAGGAGGACCAGAAGTAAGAACACACAAGTGAAAATCTGATTGATTTATCAATCTATGAAAAAATTGACAGTAAAAGTCATAGATAAATGGTCAGATCGATAGAATAGCAACATTGGTATCATTAAAATAGCTATGCTTCTTTTCCTGATCTTTAAGGCCATTTCTTGGATTCAGGAAAGACAAAATATCGCATGAAAAACTATGTTTTATTCAACCTATGGACATTGATATCTATCCTATGAATCATCTAGTATATGTTTAAAAGTATGTATAAATTTAAACAGTTTGAAATACATTATGGTAGATTAAGATAACAGGCCCCTAAATATGTCCATAGCTTAACATATAAAATCTATGAATATGGCGAAGTATGTCACTAAATTATATACTCATATTAAGAGAAAGTAGGATACAGACATCATCACTACTTAGCTGATCTGGAGACAAATTTCTTGTTCTGGAAGCCTGGGATACCTTTGAATTCTCAGTGTAAGCAGAAAACCAATTAAATGTGGAAGAAAGAGTCAAAGATGAATATAAAATATGACTAAGCCTAGTCAGGCTGTTGTTGTCTTTGGAGGTGGAAGGAATACATGAGCTAAAGCGTATAGGTATCTCAGGAAGCTGGAAAGGGCCATATCCTTCCTTCAGCAGGTCCAAAGGGGGATGTGGTCTTATCAGCATCTCAGTTTTAGCCCAATTTTCAGGCTGCTTTTGAGCCATAAACAAAATGGTTTATTTTCATTCTTCTGTTTTGTCAATATTTTTGTCCATCTATATTTTTTAAAAACATAATTTCATTTTTCATCAAGTCAAAGAACTGATATTACTCTTTGGCCCTTCAAAGTATTATTTCCAAATTTTTGACTTCTTCGTTTTGAAGGATAGCTTATACTATGTACTTTTAAGCATTCTATACGTTAACGAGAATGATGTTTGTTTGTTTGTTTGTTTGTTTGTTTTTGTTAGCTTTAGGTAGGACAGAGCAACCCTGGTGAGGTAACTGTTGGGACACTGCCTCAGCAGCACAAGAGTGAGATGTGCTCTGTGTTAGGGGATGGAACAGGAAAACAGAAGATACACTGCATACAAGAGGTGCTGTGGAGGAGTCATTATGACCTTTCAAATATTGCCAAGGCAGATGAGAGAAAAGGCTGTGGGCCTGAGAGACTTCTGACTTCAGGCCAGAGGAGCTGACTGACTTGTGAACTCTTGACGGAGACAATTAAATTGGGTGTTGACAGGCTAAATAGAGGGAGTGCTTATTTGAGAAAAATCACACATGTCCAAGTGGAGACTGGCATATATATTGAGGCAAGGAATTTCAGCCCAGGTTAGAGTAAGGTAAGGGTGATATGCCTTTAAATTCCAAGGGGAAAAATAAGGGCCTAAATTTAAGTTAAAATACTATGATTAGTAGGAGTGGAAACTTCAAGATAATGGAACAGAATCTCTGAGTTTGGATAACATTTTCTCCTTTTCAAAGGATGTACCATATTTTATGTGTTCCTGGACACAAGACAAGCTGGGAAAATGAATCTAAGAAACATCACCACAGAAAGCATTCCATGACATCTCTGCTACCTTCTTCCTCTGAAGTATGCTTAGCTTCCTATCAGGTTAGCTTTTTAAATTGTACACCTATTTTCTTTTCTTTCTTTCTTTCTTTTTTTGTTTTGGTTTTTGGTTTTTGGAAACAGGGTTTCTCTGTGTAGCCCTGGATGTCCTGGAACTCACTCTGTAGACCAGACTGGCCTCAAACACAGAAATCTGCCTGTCTCTGCCTCCTAAGTGCTGGGATTAAAGGCGTGCGCCACCACTGCCCGGCTATTTGTTTATTTTTTACTCAATGTGTGTGTATGTGGGAGGGTGTATGGGCGGGTATGAGTACAACCTGAAGAGCCCAGCGTCAGATTTCTGGAACAACACTAACAGGCTGCTGTAAGTTGCCTGACACTCGTACTTGGAACCCAACTCGTCCCTACGCAAGAGCAACACAAGCTCTTAACCCCTGAGCATCTCTCCAGCCCCTCTAGATAACTTTTAACACAGAAGTCTTGCCTGCTTTGTGGTACTTACGTAATTTCTTCACCACAAGCAGCAAAGCTGAAGTCTTGAAGACAGCCTCTAATCCTGATTTGAGGATGTGATCTGTTTACTCCACATTCTGACCTTCACGGTTGACTTACATTCTTCTACTCAGTGCTTCGCAATCTCTTTTCTAGACCACATTCCTGGCTGTTCCCAGGGAACTCACTCTTCACAGAACCTTGGCTCTTTTGCACTCTCTGCTGAAGTGGAAATTTCCGATTTCTCTGGAAACTCAGTTGTGTCATATGGTGCTTCCTGGAAGCGGACCTCTAGTCAGTGGGTTCGAAGGGAGGCTGAAGCCCTTAAGAACGGTAGTTAAAGTAGGTTTTGAAAATTCTAACCCTACATCCTGCCTTCCCATTGCACATGTACTGATGCTCTCAGATTTTCCCAGTTTTTGATTACACATCACTTTGTGGATGAGGTTTACCCCAACTACTCTACTTTCTCCTCTTAATCAAATTAAAACCTCAGACCCTTGCTCTTGCCCTCCCTTTCAGTCACAAATTTCTTTGCCACATACTAATCCATTTACTTTGTTCAGTATGATTTTTGTCTTTAAGCTTCAAGTCCTATCAAGGCAAATTGGGGCTCCCGTAATTTTGTTTCTGCAAACACATGGCTAGTTAGTTATTCTTATTATTTCTGACAAATAACTGCCATTTTTTAAACCAGACCTCAATACCATACCTTTAAGAACCTATTTTTTTTTATGTTTGTACCCTAAAGCCTCCTGATGGTTCTTGGTGCAGGAATTTTGTCATTTGTGCTTAAATGTTACACAGTCCCCCATCTTGCTTGTCTAAACGGCAAGTGTCTGTGAAATGGTGGCTCAGTGGCCACTCGGACATGTCTTGTTGATGTTTGATAGCTCCGATGTTTGTCAGGTTCATTTCATAATTCCTTGAGAACTCTGGCAGAATATTTTCCAGTGGTAGGAGGCACTGCCTGTGTAGGCGTCTTGATACCATGATTATAAAACATCAGAAGGACTCAAAATAAAAGGCCGAATCATTTTACACTTGCCAGCCTCTAGTGTGGCCCACCGTCGAGTCAATCCTACCAAGTCATTCATTCACTTTACCTGTGTGCCTGTACAGCCACTGCGGAAAGGAGATCTGAAAAAAATGCCAAAAAAAAAAAAAGGGTCACTTTCTGTAGTGAGTGTCTCATATTTCTGTGAAGCATAAAACTTCTGTAATTTCTCTTAAATCTATTCAAGAAAATCCTGGTCCTCAAACTGTGAAAATGGAAACAAAATGCTTAAGAATATTCTAAAAATAGTACAGAAAGGTTTAAGCTGCCATGTTGAAGTTCGGGGGCTTTTATACAGCCTTGGATGAAGAAAGGCTGAAGGATAGTTTTCTCATTCTTTTCTTTTTTAGATCCAGGCAGTTATCGTCAACAACTTTCTGGAAATTCAATATGCCGATTTCCTTTAATACCTTGTAATGGTATTGCTTCCTGAAAGTTTTATATTCCATGACACTTATTTTACTCTCTAGAGCTCAAAAGAAAATGGGATGTTACTAATCTAATTCTTAGATTGTCTTTGGGTTGCTGTGACAAAACACCATAATCTATGAACAAATTTACTTCTGTTTTGGGGACTGGAAAGTCAAAAGCATTAGAGACTGAGTGTCCAGTAGGGACAGGTTTCCTAGTTCATAACTGACCCATGATTTTTTTTTTCTAGTTACATCCACTTGCCTGCAAATTTTATTATGTCATTTTTTTAACAGCTGAGTAATACTCCATTGTGTAAATGCACCACATTTTATTTATCCATGCTTTGGTTAAGGGACATTTAGATTGTTTCCAGTTTCTAATAAAGCCACAATGAACATGGTTGGGCAAGTGTCCTGGTGATAGCCACACATAAGAAGAACCAATGAGTTTTATCAAGGCACTAATTCCCCTCATGAAAATTCTGACTTAGTGAATCAATTAGTTCTCAAAAACAATACTAATACCTATGGACATCTTTGAGCATCCATACCATCACATGTATTATGAAAATATAAACAGAATCAGGAGATTCAGTGATCAATTTTTTTGAAACTAGATATCAAAAATATCTAACATTCTAACTAGAAATAAGGTACAGATCTAAACAGAGTTTTCAATGGAAGAATCTCAAATGGCTGAAAAAAATGTAAAGAAATGTTCAGCATTCTTAGACGTCAGGGAAAAGCAAATCAAAACGATTCTGAGATCCCATCTTACACCTTTCAGAATGACTAAGATCAATAACACAAGAAATATCTCATGCTGGCATGGATGTGGAGCAAGGGAAACAGCCGTCTATTGCTGGTAGAGTACAAATTTGTACAGTCACTATGAAAATCAGTATGGCAGTTCCTCAGAAAACAGGGAGTCAATCTTCCTCAAGATCTAGCTATACCACTTTTAAATACAGACCTCAAGAATGCGTCATCCTATCACCAGGACACTTGCCCAACCATGTTCATTGTGGCTTTATCATAATAGCCAGAAACTGGAAACAACCTAAATGTCTCTTAACCAAAGCATGGATAAACAAAATGTGGTACATTTACACAATGGAGTATTACTCAGCTGTTAAAAAATGACATAATAAAATTTGCAGGCAAATTTAAAAAAAAAATCCTAGTTGAAATAACCTAGACCCAGAAAGATAAAAATGTTATTTACTCATTTATAAGTGGGTATTACCTGTTAATGATAATCAAGATATAATCCATAGACCCAGGGAGTTCAGGTAAAATGGAGGAGCCTAGTAGGGATGTTCTGATCTCCTTGAGAGGGAAAATAGAATAGATTGTGCAGGTAGACTAGGAGCAGTGGGGATTGGAGGATGGTGGATTAGTTATGGGGAGATGGTATAGAAGGAGAGTGTGAGGATAGATTGCTAAAACTGGGGGGTATTTGAGGTACTACGTGGAAACTAAGTATTGTGAAAATGTCCTGGAATCATAATAGTGATCCTAATGATGACTCCTAGTAATGGGGGATATAGATTTTCAACTGGCTATCTCTTGAAGCCAGGCAACGCTTCCACTGGAAGGACTGAGTTGTATTCAACTAATTTCATAGTCAAGAGGGTGCCATGGAAATCCCAAACAACTCAGGTTGATGCAAATACAAAAGGTTGCTTTCTCCAAATGACAGCAAGCCTCCATTGGTATGAACAACACCTACACAACTCAAAGAACATAAAGAAGTGGAACTGGTGCCTTCGTGGAGACTTCTAATCTTTTTGGTGTGAGAAGGTACTGGGTAGTCTACCAAAGGAGAAAAGTGAACACGAACCCAGCCACAAAAACTTTGACCTGCAATCTGTCCTGCCTGCAAAATATGCTAGGGTAATGGTGGCACAGAACTTATGGAAGTAGCCAACCAATGTCTGTTTTGACTAAGGCCCACCTCACAAGAAAGAACTAATACACAGCACAACTCGTGTAGCCTAGAAAAAGACTAGGTAGTCTAGAGACCAAGGGTAAATCTAAACATAGATAGTCTAAAAGGTAGAAAAAAATCAATAAATTAATCCCTACTGATATTCTACTATACTCATTGATTAGTGCCTTATTCAGTCACCATCGGAAAGACTTCAACTGGGAGCAGCTGGGAACAGATGTGGAGACCCACAGCCAGATATCATGCAGAGAGAGATTCTCAATTGGAGGTCTCTACCAAATAGCTTTCCACAAAGCTCAAAGAAAACTTCAGATGAGGAGGCAGAAAGATTGTAAGAGTGGGAGGGGGTTCAAGATCACCAGGGAGAAAAAGTCCTCTGAATGAACTAAGCAAGGCATGTATGAGTTGACAGAGATGGAATCAGAAAATACAGGGCCTACATAAGTTTACAGTAGGCCATATGAATGCATATAACAGCTATTAGCTTAGTATTGTTTATAACTTTGTATTGATTGTTTATGAGTTTCACACCATGAACCCCAGCCCTTCCCATCTATTTGTCCTTCATAGCTTCCCTTGCAACCTTACCCTGAAAAGAAAAGAAAAAAACAAAAACAAAACAAGCCAACAAACAAAATATAGCAAGGCATAGAAAACATCTCATCTTGGAAGCTGCAGTGTGTCACAGTGGGTCCCACAGTAAACACTTTTGTCTACACATCTTTACTTGCAAATATTTGCTTCAATGAGTTATTAATTGGTCTGGTTTGAGGCCTGGTTTGGCTTCTGTTATGGCATCACTACTAGATTCTCAGCTGGAGATCCTGCCGTGTTGGATCTGCAGGACGAACCCTTTCACACTCACCAGTAGTTCATAGATGAGGTGGAAGCTGAGTTTTTCATTCCACCTGCTTTCCTGTAACTGCACCATTGGGAAGAGCTCTTCAGCATTGCACTGGCTAGTTCACTCAGTGCTGCAGCTAACATAAGACAGAGTCAGCTCTCTGGCTTTCATGCCCTTGGGGATGACTCACCAACACCCATTCTATCAGAGTGAGCTCTACTGTGCTGCCCAGCCAAGGTGTGTGGTCCACTATCCATCGTTACAGTTGGTGAGGGTCTGGGACAGCTCTTCAACTATCACACCCTTGGGCTGGTTCATTGGTGTCTTTACTGTTGCTAGAACAAGGTGCAGGGACCACTCTCCTGAGTGCTGCAGCTGCTGAGAAATGGGGTCAGCTCTTCAAACCCCGTAGACATCTGCATGGTGGCACTCAGACCAGGGATGTCCGATCTTTAGTGGTAATATGAACCACAGACATCGACACAGACCCCTGCTGCTGCATGGCCAGAGACTCCGACATGGACTTTAACATCAGAGTCGGCTAGGATTTCACTATGGCCCCAGGTGGCAGGGCAGGCTACTCACATCAGGCTATTCCTTCCCATCTCTTCCATCTCCAGTTCCACTTCTCTTCCTAATGGTTAAACTCTTCTTCTTCTCTTTCTCTCCCATCTGACCACCACATACTGGGACATTGTAGTGGCTTCCCCTGCGAGTGGACCATGAGGCTGGCAGACCTTTGGGTATTCTCTACCCACCTGTGCTATAAGGTAGCACTGTGTGGTGTGTCAACAGGCAGGCTTCTGTGTCTTCCACCTGTCCTTGCTAAGTGGTGGCAGGCTTCTAGGTGTCCATCACCTGCCTGCACCATGTGGTGTGGCTGTAGGCGTATTTCTCTGTGAGCAATGTGCCAGTGGGGTGGACTCTGGGTGTGCTCTGCTCACCAGTGCCACTGTGGAGGCAGGCGGGTTTCTTGGTGTCTTTCTCCACCTGTACTGCATGGCGTGAGGCAGGTGGATCTCTGGACCTAGCTTTGTATTTTTATGGGACTCCTAACTGTGAGAACAAGTAGATCTCTGACTCTTTTGCTCGTTCTTGGGACTCTTTTCTGCCTGTTGGGTTACCATCTCCAGCTTTGGTGTGAAAGACTTTGCTTCCTCTTATTATATTTTATTTCGCCACATTTGGTTGTTAGATCTTTGAAGCCTGTTCTTTTCTAACAAGAGACAGACAAGGAGTGGATCTGGAGGAGAAGGGAGGTGGGGAGGAACTGGGAGGAGTAGAGCGAGGGGGAACTATAATCAGAATATTATTATAAAAGAATGTTATTTGTGCATCAACCTGTGGGACATTTTTTTCCCAGCACACTATTTATAGTAACTTTTTGGAAATGTTGTTTTTTTGTGATCAATGTACCTTGATCACACTCACTTCCCATTCCTCTCAAATCCGGGCCCCTACCCTTGTGCACACTGCCCAAGAAAAAACAAACTAAACCAAACCAAACCAAACCAAACCAAACCAAACCAAACCAAACCAA
>JADRCC010114958.1:0-13036 GCA_019843855.1 Hylomyscus alleni
TTTGGTTTTTCGAGACAGGGTTTCTCTGTGTAGCCCTGGCTGTCCTGGAACTCACTCTGTAGACCAGGCTGGCCTCGAACTCAGAAATCCGCCTGCCTCTGCCTCCCAAGTGCTGGGATTATAGGCGTGTGCCACCACCGCCCGGCTATAGACTCTGTCTTTAAAAAGTTTTTTAAAAAATAATGGGGATGGTGGTGCATGACTTTAATCTCAGCACTCACTTGGAAGACAAAGATAAGCTGATCTTGATGAGTGTGCGACTAGCTTGGTCTTCATAGTGACTTCCAGGCCTGCTAGAACTACATAGTGAGATCTTGCCTCACAAGACCAAATAAACAAATAAAAGTGGTAAACTTACAGGATCTGTTAAGGACATAAGGCACAAATAGAAAAGAGCTGTTGGATCAACTGGTTAGAGATGAGATCAAGGCTGTAGTTGGGAGGTAGCAAAGGAAATGGAAAGTGTGGGATGGAGGCAAGACAAATGATGCTTCCAAGGTTATGTCTTGAAGAGCGAAGAAATCACTCCTCAGTTTGTTCTCTTACCTTGCAGCGATGTGGAGAATCTGAAGCAGCTGATGAGAAGGGCTCCGTTGCCTCTGGTTCCCTTTCTGCTCCTAGTGCACCCATTTTCCAGGATGTCCTCCTGCAGTTTCTGGACACACAGGCTCCCATGCTGAGTATGCACATCTATAACCTTCTAGTTACTCTGCCTAGATTCAGTTACAAGCTAGGTCATCAGAAAACATAAAGAAGGATCTTCTGGTGTCTATTTCTATTTCTGTGTTTCTATTTCTATTCTGTGCAGAATGACTTTTAGCATAATTCTGCTCCTTTATGATCTCACAGTTTTAATAGAATAGAGAAATGGAAAGAACCAACACAAGAACATGTGAGCAAAGCATTTTTACTATATGCACAGCAGCAAAGATGCTCTGATCATTCTGAGGTGGTGGTGGACAGCATTAAGTATAGCCAACCATCCTTTTCTTAAAAAGTTGTCTATGGGTATTTTTCCTGCCAGTGCACCATGTAGATGTCTGGAAGCCAGTGGACAGTTTTAGATCCTCCGGAACTGGAGTTTATAGGCAATTGGGAGCCGCCCGGGTGCTGGGATTTACACCCTAGGCCCTCTGGAAGAATGGCCAGTAAATGCTCTTAACTGCTGAGCCATTTTTCTTTTCTTTTTTTTTTTTTTGTTTTGTTTTTTCCAGACAAGGTTTCTCTGTGTAACCCTGGCTGTCCTGGAACTCACTCTGTAGACCAGGCTGGCCTCGAACTCAGAAATCCGCCTGCCTCTGCCTCCCAAGTGCTGGGATTAAAGGCGTGCGCCACCACCACCTGGTCAAGCCATTTTTCTAGTGCTATTAACCATACTTTGTATCTTTACGCAGTTTCTGGATTTTTGTTGTTGTTCCTCTTATTGCGTAGCGGATGTCTCTGCCAGTATTCTAAGAGTGCCTGTTTTGTGTTCAGCTAAGTTCTATTTCCTTATTCCCTCTTTATAGCTGATCCCCGAAGTGAGAGTGAGAGAGTGGAATTCTTTAACTTGGTACTGCTGTTCTGTGAACTGATCCGACATGATGTCTTCTCCCATAATATGTACACCTGCACTCTCATTTCTCGGGGGGATCTTGCATTTGGAGCCCCTGGTCCTCGGCCTCCTTCTCCCTTTGATGATCCTACAGATGATCCAGAGCGCAAGGAGGCTGAAGGCAGCAGCAGCAGCAAGCTAGAGGTGTGTGGCCCTTTCCTTGCTCTTAATTATTACTTTTGACACCCATTTTTCACAGCTTCCAGAAGCCTCTGAGAGTCTCCTTTACCTGAGATTTACCCAAGAATGATAGTATTTTCTCAGCACTTCGTGGTTTATAAAGTACTCTCATGTCAGTTTTTCACTCGGTCTTCACATAAGGTCTGTGAGGTATTCTTGCCTTCCATTTAAAGCTGATGGAAACTGAGGCTTTACTGACTTACTGGTTAAGTAACTGGACAAGGTTTGAATCCAGAACTCGTGCTTTCCTTATGCCTCCTTGATCCAATTCTCCATGACCTTTCCTGGACAGTAAGGAACTACTTCCTAGGACTAAGAAAGCTCTTGCTTTGTTGAATGCCTTCAGGACCCAGGGCTCTCTGAATCTATGGACATCGACCCTAGTTCCAGTGTGCTTTTTGAGGACATGGAAAAGCCTGATTTCTCAGTAAGATCCTGAGCATGGAAGCATCCAGTGCCTTGGCTCTCCCCTTGTGTCTCCTTTTGGAATTCCTTTATGTTTCCTGCTTCTCCTGAATGCTCTGCCCTCTCGCCTTCTTAGTTGTTCTCCCCTACTATGCCTTGTGAGGGGAAGGGAAGCCCATCCCCTGAGAAACCAGATGTCGAAAGGAAGTGAAACCCCCAGCCAAAGAGAAGATTGAGGGGACACTTGGGATTCTGTATGACCAGCCACGACATGTGCAGTATGCCACACACTTTCCAATCCCACAGGTACTGTTGGTCTCCAACATTGGCGATGGCCTGTTGTGAGGCCAGATTTCCATCAAAGGAATTTGCTGAGGGGCTAGACCCATTCCTAAGGGGGTGGTTGTGTTTGAGAAGGGGCTTGAACATGGGCGTGTTGAGAGATGCAAAGCATGCTCTTAAGAGGAGGGCAGGAGACTTCTGATGGAGCCTGATGGTGCTGCTGGGATGCAGGAGGAGTCATGCAGCCATGAGTGCAACCAGCGGTTGGTCGTACTGTTTGGGGTGGGGAAGCAGCGAGATGATGCCCGCCATGCCATCAAGAAGATTACCAAGGATATCCTGAAGGTTCTGAACCGCAAGGGGACAGCAGAAACTGGTGGGTTTCAGTCTCCTTAAACAGAAGCCTCCCTAAAGAATGCCCTAGTCAGTTTTTCCATGCCCAGTGTAGGGCACTCCCCAGTCATGTCCCAATGTCCTGTCTCTTGGAGTCGCCTGAGAGCTCTAGTCCTTTTGAAACTTCCCCCTCATTCCCCCCCTCTACAGACCAGCTTGCTCCTATTGTGCCTCTGAATCCTGGAGACCTGACATTCTTAGGTACCTCACAGTAAGCCCCTTACTACCTTCCTCCCCTTCCCCCTTAACCTAGCACCTCCCTGTACATGTTCCTCTGAGGGCCACATAGTCTGTGGTCCTTTAAACCTGTGCTTCACTGTCCCATTTGTCCCTATACCAGCCCTTCCCTGACCTCCCTTCCCCTCTTCTCTCTCCCTTCCCTCCTTTCCCTTTCCCCTCCTCCCTTCCTACCATAGTCCCTTCTCCACACCCCTACCTGAGCCCCAGTCAGTTAGTTTTCTTTTTTGTCCTGACTCCTTGCTTTGAACTGTCCTGTCAGGTGGGGAAGATGGGCAGAAGCGACGCCGCAACCGGCCCGAAGCTTTCCCCACTGCTGAAGATATTTTTGCTAAGTTCCAGCACCTTTCCCATTATGACCAACACCAGGTCACAGCTCAGGTGTGGGCCTAAGCCAGCCCCCTCCCCACATTCTGGCCTCCGGTCCCATTTTCCTTTTCATCTTACCTTCCCCCTAAGCAGACTAAGCTTGATGGTCTCATCCCCTCCCACCATCATCCTTTCCTGCGTCCCTAGGTCTTTCCTTCCATTCCTGTCTCACTCGCATTGCCCTTATCAGGTCTCCCGGAATGTTCTGGAGCAGATCACGAGCTTTGCCCTTGGCATGTCATACCACTTGCCTCTGGTGCAGCATGTGCAGTTCATCTTCGACCTCATGGAGTATTCACTGAGCATCAGTGGCCTCATCGACTTTGCTATTCAGGTGGGGAAGTTGGGAAAGATAAGGGTGGAAGAAGGAATTCATGCTATATAGGGTCATGAAGACAAGAGTGGAGGCTCCAGCCAGTTTCCCAGGCTATTTGGATGGCTTGAAGACTAGCATAGGGGAAGTGGGACATGAGCTAAGACTTCTGGAATAGAGACTTAAGTGCTCCCTGGGGAGGCCCAAGAGACAGATTAGAGCTTTGGGTACAGACCATCTTCCCGCTGTGTAGTTCATAGCATGCTGTCCTGGAGACTTGGTTAGATATACTGCTAGTAGAGTGCCTGACACTGCTATGTGATAATCTGACCCTTCTCTGCTGAAGTGGCTCCAGTGGGAAGGGCTCAGGCTTGGCCATGCCATGCCAAGTTCCTCATGGAAAACGGGTTATGTACAATACAAAGGGTCTCTTCTCAGGTTTTACTTCCATTTCTCTGATAGTTGCTGAATGAGCTGAGTGTGGTTGAGGCAGAGCTCCTTCTCAAATCGTCGGATCTGGTGGGCAGCTACACTACCAGCCTGTGCTTATGTATTGTGGCTGTCCTTCGACACTATCATGCCTGCCTCATCCTCAATCAGGACCAGATGGCGCAAGTGTTTGAGGGGTAAGTGTGGTTTCAGAGTAACTAAGATGTGTAGGGTTCTGGTGAATGCCGGTTAGAAATGGCCCAGGAAGGACATGTGGGTCCACACAGTGTGGCAGCGTCTGCTAATAAGGTAGGGGTAGGAATAGCTTTACCAAGACACTTGAATTTGTCTCCAGGGCCTTTGTGCCCTGGGCCCTTGTATGCCACCTGTTAATCCTGTCTATCATGCCTCTGTGGCAGGCTCTGTGGCGTGGTGAAACATGGAATGAACCGTTCAGATGGCTCCTCTGCAGAGCGCTGTATCCTTGCTTATCTCTATGATCTGTATACCTCCTGTAGCCATTTAAAGAGCAAATTTGGGGAGCTCTTCAGGTAAGAGAGGTAGAGGGGGTCAGAGAATGGGGCTAGTCCCACGTCCTTCCTGTTACTGCACACCTCAGCATCGAGCTGTCTGTGCGGGATCGTTACGGACTATGTCCCTTACCTGTTACTTTATTACTGAAAGTGAACCTTCTTCCTCCTTGCCTTCACAGGCCACTTTCTTAATCACATGTGGCTCCCTTCCTGCCATGTCTGCTGTGGCCCAGCTCCCTTTTTCTTCTCCCAAGGTCCTCCATCCTTCACTCCTTTTCTTTTTTCTTTTCTCCCCTTTCCTGCCCATCCCTGTACCCCACCAGGCCTCCTTCAGTATTGCTATTTCCTTTCCCCACCCCTGCAGTGATTTTTGCTCAAAAGTGAAGAACACCATCTACTGTAACGTGGAGCCATCAGAATCCAATATGCGCTGGGCACCGGAGTTCATGATTGACACTCTGGAGAACCCCGCTGCTCACACCTTCACCTACACGGGGCTAGGCAAGAGTCTTAGTGAGAACCCTGCTAACCGCTACAGCTTTGTCTGCAATGCTCTCATGCACGTCTGCGTGGGCCACCATGATCCTGATAGGTATGGGCCATCGTGAGTTAAGGAATGAGCATTGTGCCTCTACCTGATATTAGGAGGACTGGCTTACCAGAGAGATACTATACCTTCCATTGTTACTGGGGCAGGGACGACTTTTCCTGAGGGCTTTTGTACTTTTCCCTAGGGTAAATGACATCGCCATCCTTTGTGCAGAGCTGACCGGCTATTGCAAGTCTCTGAGTGCAGAGTGGTTAGGAGTACTTAAAGCCTTGTGCTGCTCCTCCAACAATGGCACTTGTGGTTTCAACGATCTCCTGTGCAACGTAGATGTAAGCCTTTGGAGTGGGGGGTCTTGCTGGAAGATGAGGCAGTTACCTATTTGCTAGAGATCTGGCTACAATCAAGGCCATAGAGGGTCAGGAGTTGAGTAGAGTGGAGGCGTGGCGCACTGGCTATGTCTCCTTCAGCATACTGACTCACAGTACCTGTCTGTTTTCCTTAGGTTAGTGACTTGTCTTTTCACGATTCCTTGGCTACTTTTGTTGCTATCCTCATCGCCCGTCAATGTTTGCTCCTAGAAGACCTGATTCGCTGTGCAGCCATCCCTTCACTCCTCAATGCTGGTAAAGTTCCAGTCCGATAGCCCTAGAATGTCAGGACTGCACCACGTGTACTCATACATGTTCCCTAGCATCCTGTGATTGAGAAACACCCTGCTGCAGTCCCCAGGCCAAGGCTTATTTATTTTTTATTTTATTTATTTTATTTATTTTGAATCTGCAGCCCTGATGCCACCTCCGTCCACACAAACAGTTGAACCCAATACAACCCTCATGCTTGAGCATGAGCTTCAGCCCAGCCTATGGACCTTTTAGGTTTTGCCCTTTCAGCTGTATAAGATTTTTGTGTTCCACTCTCCTTCAGGATTATATTGTTTCTTCCCCTTTCACCTCACTTATATTTTAGCTTATTCCTCCTCTCAACATACACATATACATGCACAGAGTTCGATTTCTTTCTTTTTCAGATCTGCTCTGTCTCTATTCTTATTTATTTATTTATTTTATTAGCTTGTAGTGAGCAGGACTCTGAGCCAGGAGCCAGGCTTACTTGTCGAATCCTCCTCCACCTGTTCAAGACGCCACAACTCAATCCTTGCCAGTCTGATGGAAGTGAGTGACTTTGATTGGAGCCGGGCAGTTATAGAAATTGGCTCTCCCAACCCACCCACTGCTTTTACTCCTGCTTCCCCTAACTTGAGTTTCCTTGCAGACAAACCTACCGTTGGAATCCGGTCCTCCTGTGACCGCCACCTGCTGGCTGCCTCCCAGAACCGCATCGTGGATGGAGCTGTGTTTGCTGTTCTCAAGGCTGTGTTTGTACTAGGTATGCAAGGGGGTAGGAAGAGAGACATGCCAGAAGTGTATATAGGGTGGAGTGCCAGCTGAACTACAGGGACAGTCTTTCTCCATCCCAAAGGTGGTCTCTCTGATCTTTGGAGAAAGTGGGTGGGGAGAAGTATATTTCTGTGTATTTTTGTTTCATAGGGCAGCGTTTGGGGAATTTCTGCTTCTGTGGGCCAGGGCCAGGGCAGGTCTTCTTACACTTCTGATCTCACTGTGCACTCTCTATCTCCCATCATGAACTGCAGGGGATGCGGAGCTTAAAGGTTCAGGCTTCACTGTGCCGGGAGGAACAGAAGAACTTCCAGAAGAGGAGGGAGGAGGTGGTAGTAGCGGTCGGAGGCAGGGTGGCCGCAACATCTCTGTGGAGACAGCAAGTCTGGATGTCTATGCCAAGTACGTGCTGCGAAGCATCTGCCAACAGGTCAGTCTCACCTTCCCCCCACACCACCTATAAATGCTTCTATGTAATCCAGCCCTGTTTCTAGCCTATGACCACACTACCTCCCTGCTATACATTGGGTCCTTTACCTGCCCCTGGCACAACTTCCCAAAGTTGCCTGCCGTCCTCTAATTATCAGCCTCCTTAGGAATGGGTAGGAGAACGTTGCCTTAAGTCACTGTGTGAGGATAGCAATGATCTACAAGACCCAGTGTTGAGTAGTGCCCAGGCCCAGCGCCTCATGCAGCTCATCTGCTACCCACATCGACTGCTGGACAACGAAGATGGAGAAAACCCCCAGCGGCAGCGCATTAAACGTATTCTCAAGGTAGGCTAAAGGAGCTGGGGTGCTGGGGGGAGCAGGAGGACGAACCCTACCTGGAAATAGTGGGAACCATTCAGTAAGTAGTAAGATGAAGAAGCATGTAGGAGAATGGGAGCAAGAGAAGCAGCTCCACCATGGGCTTAGGAGCAGATGTGGTGGTCTGGTTTAGACTCAAGAGTTAGGCTATTAGGTGAGTGCACAACTGTCTAGGGTGAGCATAACTCATCTATGGGAAGAATTGCCTCTGAGAGGCCTCGATTCTGCTTTGCATATATGGTACTTTGGTTGTGACTCAGTAAGTGAATAATAATAGCTATCACAGTGGAAAGTGTACTCATGTACAGGTACAGCGCTGTGTACTCAGTCCTTTTCATTTGATCTTTATGACCTTGTAAAGTGAATATGAATATCCTTGTTTGACCAGTGAGGAAACCGAGGTTAGTTAGCTTGTCCCAGGTCATATGAGGAGCTACAGTAAGGTTTGACTATGTGGACTCAGGTGTACCTGTACCCTTTCACTTTGTCATGTTGCCTGCCTCAGACATTTGATTGACTGGGGTGGGAAAATAAGGCCTTGGAGGAAGTCCTAAAGGAATGCGTTCTTTTTAGCCTGGAGGGAATAATACCTAAGGGGGATCACCTAACAGTAGTTTTCCAGTCTCTACAGGACTTCAAAAGAGTGTCCTGTAAAAAGGCTCTGCGGGGGTACTTTTGAGCAGCTGATGTAAAACAACACAGATTTCAACCTTAACATTAAGGGTTTAAAGGTTAGGTATTGAACAGAACTTGATGAAGCTCTAGGACAAGGATCTAGAGGATATGAAATCATGTTTTTTTTAACCATAGTAAAATATACTCGATTTGAGATTATTTAAATGTATGTAGTCTTTCCTAATGAGAGGGGCATAGAGGTCCATTTCCAACTAATAGGAATCTGTTGTGGGGGAGTAAGAGTTAGCCATAAAATAGGTAGTAAGGTTAACACGATGATAATTAGTTTGTTTTTTGCCACTAGAATTTAGACCAGTGGACCATGCGCCAGTCCTCTTTGGAGCTACAGCTGATGATCAAGCAGACCCCCAACAATGTAAGTAATGTCCCCAGGCCCTTCCTTTCCCAGGCCAACCTCCAGTTCCCTGTGTCAGGGATATCAGCCTTCATAGAAGAACTGAGGTCCTACCCTCAAGCTCCTTACTGAGAGAGATAAGAGGAGGTATGAGAATGACAGACGAGTGGAGCTGATGATAAGGAAATGGGCTGAGGGTATGGAGCCTTCGCTGTGGACAAGTATGGCTATGGTGGTAATAGAGAAGACAGTAGGGAACTGTAGAAATACGGAGGTACAGGAGGGTATAGATTCTGACACTATGTCCCTCCTGCCTACCTCCACGATGCCCTCCTTCAGCCTCATCTCCCATCTCTCCTGCCTTGTTTCCCCTTACTGCTAGCTTCCTATTTAGCCCTTCTGTACCTTTTATTCTCCCCAGGAGATGAACTCTCTCTTGGAGAACATTGCCAAGGCCACAATCGAGGTTTTCCAACAGTCAGCAGAGACGGGGTCATCTTCTGGAAGTACAGCAAGCAACATGCCCAGCAGCAGCAAGACCAAACCTGTGCTCAGGTTTGTCAGAAAGAAATTAGGATTTGTCCCTCATGAGTTTTTCTACTGATAGCATGAATGATGTTTTTGAAATGATGATACTGGATACTGGACATGACCAGGGGAAAGAAATGATAGATTATTCAACCTTGCTTAGCCAGCTCCCCGAAACCCTATGTCCTCTGTCTTCTAGTTCTCTTGAGCGATCTGGTGTATGGTTGGTGGCTCCTCTTATTGCCAAATTGCCTACTTCAGTCCAGGGCCATGTATTAAAAGCTGCTGGGGAGGAATTGGAAAAGGGACAGCACCTGGGTTCTTCTTCCCGGAAAGAACGAGATCGACAAAAACAGAAGAGGTAAAGGGGCTCTGGTCAGTAAGGACTAAAGAGTAGAAAGGAGAAGAGGTGGCAGGCCCAGGAAAGAATAAACACTGGGCCTCAGGGTAGAGAATAGGCCTCACAGGAAGGTAGCATTTGGGTGGGATATGGTAGTGCACGCCTTTTAATCCCACACTTGGGAGGCAGAGGCAGGAGGCTCTATGTCTGAGACCAACCTGGTCTACGTAGCAGGTTCTAAGCCAACCAGAGTTACATAGAGAAGCCATCTCTCAACAAACAAACAAAAAACTAAAAAGAAGGGAAGGAAGGAAGGAAAGAATGTGGCAAGACAAGAGCTGAGTGGCTTGACTAAATAGGAGATCACACACATCTTAGTGTTCAGCAAGATGGCTCTCATGCTTGCTGGCAGCATTGAATTCAGTTCCCAGGTTTCACATGGTGGAGAAGAGAACCAACTCCCACAAGTTTACTCTGACCTCTACATGTACAAATGGCATGCACATAAAATAAGATACATGGAAAACAGGAATGAAAAAAATGTTTTAAGAATAGAATCTGGGACAAGGAAGTTGGAAGGTGCTTGACCTACAGTTTTCTTGTCTCTCTGCCCTTTCCCTCCTCGTGACTCTAGCATGTCCCTGTTGAGCCAGCAGCCTTTCTTATCACTGGTGCTAACATGTCTAAAAGGACAGGATGAGCAACGTGAGGGACTCCTTGCCTCCCTCCACAGCCAGGTGCACCAGGTATGGGTATCCAAGCCTTGGAGGTGACATCAGGTTGGGGAAGGGTGCGCCTAAGAGACCACTACATGCTTGGACCCTTCATTGTTTTCTGATAAAAACATTTGGTGACTTGGAATAGAAAGGAGATTCCTCAGCTGCACGTTAAACTTGTTTCTATTCTAGATTGTGATTAATTGGCGAGAAAACCAGTACTTAGATGATTGCAAACCAAAGCAGCTAATGCATGAGGCACTCAAACTGCGGCTCAACCTGGTGAGAGGGACTCTTTGAGGAAGGAGGAAAGGGTGGGGTTGGAAAGACAGGAAAGAAGCTCCAGGTTGGGGAAGACAGATTTGAGAATGGAGGCCCTAGATTCTTAGGTCTTCCAATATTAACCTCACTTTCCTGAAATGTAGGACCTTAAAATGGTCAAAGGAACCAAATCCCTGTGGCCAGGATCCAATAGACTGAATACCTTGTATGCTTGCAGGAACCCTGCCTTAGTATTTGACATTCTGGCTGTGCCCTAGAATACTAGAAACCCATTTTGGAATGTTAAATGGGATTGCAGAATTCGTTTAGTACAAGCCCCATCTCTTTATAAGCAAGGAAACAGATCTTGATATATCAAATTCAGCCACTGGCCTAACATCGAATAGGAAATCATAGGTACAAGTGACGAGACAGGGCCTCAGTGGGTCTCAGTTCCCACGCAACCAGGTTCTAACCTAAGCTTTTCTCAAAAAACTGACCATCACCTTGAACCATCTGACTGATTTGTGGTCCTGGCAGGTGGGAGGTATGTTTGACACTGTGCAGCGTAGTACCCAGCAGACTACAGAGTGGGCCCAGCTCCTCCTGGAGATCATCATCAGTGGCACTGTGGACATGCAGTCTAACAAGTGAGCATCCTCAACCCTGTAGGTCATGCCCTGAAGGAGTCCCTGTCCTGTGCCAGCTGCAGGAACCACTGGCCCCATGGCCCTGGGTTTCCCCACACAATCTCAGGCCCCTTGGGATGACATCATCTCTTCCTGCCTCTGACCTCTTAGGGCCCCATTTTCTTAATCTCTTGCTCCTTTGGTTTTCTCCCTGGCTTCCTGCCTGCCACAGTGAGCTCTTCACTACTGTGTTGGACATGCTGAGTGTGCTTATCAATGGAACGTTGGCTGCAGACATGTCTAGTATCTCGCAAGGCAGCATGGAGGAAAACAAACGTGCATATATGAACCTGGTAAAGAAGCTTCAGGTGAGCAGAGGGGTCAAGAACAAGGTTTGGGGGTGCTGGAAATTCAGCTCCTTCTGTCCTGACTGTATTTACTGTGCAGCCTGGGTGTGCGGAGTGAGATGGGCCCTCTTCTTTCCCCTTTCCTAGCTGTTCTTTTTGATCTGTGTAATGGGGATTTACTGAATGCCATTGCCTTTTTTCTAATTTTTTTTTGTTTGTTTGTTTGGTTTGAGACAACATCTCATTTTGTAACCTAGGTTCTCCTGTAACTCATTACATAACCCATACTGCACTTAAACCCACAGCAGTCTTCCTGCCTCAGCCTCTTAAGTGCTGATTTTTTTTTTTGGAGGGGCATCAGAGGGTTCTTTATATATCCAAGGCTGGCCCTCATACTTAAAATACTCTTACCTCAGTCACCCAAATGCTAGAATTATAGATGTACACCACCATGGCCAGCTCTGAGTGTCTTTTTTTTAAAGACTTATTTATTTATTTTATGTATTTGAGTACACTGTAGCTGTCTTCAGACACACCAGAAGAGGGCATCAGATCCCATCACAGATAGTTGTGAGCCACCATGTGGATTCTGAAATTGAACTTAGGTCCTCTGGAAGAGCAGTCAGTGCTCTTAACCTTCTGAGTGTCTGCTTATACTTAACTACCCCTTGAGACTTCTTGTCCCTCTTTTTCCGTATCCTTGAATTCATGACCCATCTTCTTGTGTCTGCAGAAGGACTTGGGGGAGCGCCAATCAGACAGTCTGGAAAAGGTTCACCAACTGTTGCCACTACCCAAGCAGAACCGAGATGTCATAACCTGTGAGCCACAGGGCTCCCTTATCGACACCAAGGGCAACAAGATTGCTGGCTTCGATTCCATCTTCAAGAAGGAGGCATGTCCTGTTGTCTTCCCATGCCCTCTAATGACTAGCACCCCATATTAATCTCTGACCTCACAGCTCCAGCTAATACATCAAATCCAGGAGCCCCTTAGGTTCTCCCCATGAAAACCTACAAACCATCATCCATGGGGCTTTGAACAAATCACTTAGGTTTCCTTATCCTTTGTCTCCCCTTCTTTTGGAGTCCCCCTCTTCTCTCAGACTCTACTGTTATTTCTGTCTGTCTCACTACCCTCTGACTTTTCTCCGTACCCTGCCCTCCTCTCTGCCCCACTGGTTTCCCATCTCTCAGCATTCTGCTGATACCCTGTCTCTTTTCTCCATGTCTCTCTACGTGCCCAGCTCAGCTTCCATTTATTTTTCATGTTGGTTTCAGTATTTGGACTTAAAAAATTATGTGCTTGAATGTGTGTATGCCACATATATGTGCAGGTGCCCATAGAGTTGGGTGTCCTGGAGTTGGAGTTCCAAGTGGTTGTGAGCCACCTGATGTGGGATCTGGGAAACAAACCTGGGTCCTATGTAAGAGTAGCAAGGGCTCTTAACCACGGGCTATCTATCCATCACTTAGCTGAGTGTTTCCTTGAATAACCATATTATTGTATAGAAGAGAGAGAAATGGGGCCAGGCGGTGGTGGCGCACACCTTTAATCCCAGCACTTGGGAGGCAGAGGCAGGCGGATTTCTGAGTTTGAGGCTAGCCTGGTCTACAGAGTGAGTTCCAGGACAGCCAGGGCTACACAAAGAAACCCTGTCTCAAAAAACCAGAGAGAGAGAGAGAGAGAGAGAG
>JADRCC010114970.1:0-12275 GCA_019843855.1 Hylomyscus alleni
CCCCCCCCCCCCCCCCCCCCCCGGGAAAAAAATGATAGTAGGAAAAACCCAAGACAGTTAACAGGAAGCTTCAAAAATAATATTAATATATATCTGCATTTTCCAGTTTTCTCATTTAAAAAGTTTCAAAATTATATTTTATTTGTTTATTCATTTTTTTTTTTTTTTACACAGTGTATGTGTGCCATAGTCACATGGCCAACTTTCTTTTTTTTTGTTTTTTGTTTTTCAAGACAGGGTTTCTCTGTGTAGCCTTGGCTATCCTGGAACTCACTCTGTAGACCAGGCTGGCCTCGAACTCAGAAATCCACCTGCCTCTGCCTCCCAAGTGCTGAGATTAAAGGTGTGTGCCACCACCGCCTGGCACATGGGCAACTTTCAAGACTTGGCTCTGTCCTTTCACAGTCTGGATCTTGGGGCTTGAATTTAGGTTATCAGTGTTGGTGGCAAGCTTTATTGTTGGAGCTACCTGGTTTCTGGTGTCCTTGCCAGCATTTGTGCTGCTGCTGCTCCTGCTGTTGGTGGTCTGTGTCAGTGCCTTGCCAGGATTTAACTTGAACTTCCTTTATTTCTTTTTTTTCTTTTTTTTTGTTTTTTTTGAGACAGGGTTTCTCTGTATAGTCCTGGCTGTCCTGGAACTCACTCTGTAGACCAGGCTGGCCTCGAACTCAGAAATCTATCTGCTCTGCTTTTCAAGTGCTGGGATTAAAGGCACGCAGCACCACTGCCGGGCTTCCTTGAACTTTCAAATGTGATGCTGCTCTTCTTGGTGCTCATTTGCCAACTCTCTTGTTCACAGATAAATACCTTTACATTTTTTACCTTTTTATTATAAAGTATTTTATTAGCTTTTAAGATTTATCTTGCTTCCCTTTCCTCCCCTTTACACACTCAGTTCTGGTTTTCAATCCATTGGGCAAGCCTCTCTACCACTGAGATAAATAAATTTTTGTTCCAGGATTCTGGGTAAGGGTTGAGGCTCCTTGTCAGTTATGAGGCACCGGTCCCATGTCTGTTCATGTCCCCTGTCCCGCTCTCCTCATTCCTTCTTAGGTCTCCAGAGCTTGTCTTGGACTTCCTAAACAGACTTGGCTTGCTTCAAACAGTGATCTTTCTGCTTCTCTCTTCTGAGTTAGTGTGTTCAGGCTTGGGCAGCTACAGCTGTTGTGACCACTTATGTTTGTCTGTAGATAATTTTTCCTATTTCTGTGTTAAGTATCCAAGAATATAATTGCCATGGTGTGTAGCAGCTCTTTTCTCTATCTCTTGCCTGCTAGTCTTACAGTTGTTTCCCACTTTACCCTGAGTTTTCATTTAGATGAACTCAAGTTTGATGTGTCATTTCAGTTGAATGCAGCTGATCAATTAAGGCTGTCTTCTTGGTGTCATTTGTGGGAGCTTTTCACTTGACGTAGATCTTTAAAGTTTATCCAGCTTCTTTCCTGTCTGAGTTCTACATGCTTTATGAGTTATTTGTAGAAGTTCTCTGCTTTTCTCTCTGGATCTGTTTCTGCAACTTGTACTTACATATTCTTGCTAATTCAGTTTAGATGTGTAGTGGGAGATGGTTCTGCCATGCCATATGGGAGACTGGTTCTTGTTAATGATGGAATTCAGTGTCGAGTCCTGATTGTAATGAATTGTCAGTCTGAGGACTCACACTGCTGCCCAGGTTCTGTCTGGGTAGAACCCTGAGCAGTTAATGCTAGTAGGTGGATGAGAAGGGGATGTGTCTGTGTGTGTTTTGTGGGGAGGGACTTGGGGGTAACAGTGTGTGTGTGTGTGTGTGTGTGTGTGTGTATGGTATAAGGTGAGAGGTCTCCTTCTACCTCTTCCTCCTTTTTTATTTTTACTTTTTATTTGATATCCATCCATTCATCCGTCCGTCCGTCCATCCATCCACCCACCCATCCATCCAAGATAGGGTCTTTGTACATAATTCTGACTGGCCTAGCACTTGTGTGTAGACCACATAGGCCTCAAACTCACTGAGATCCACCTGCCTCTGTCTCCTCAGTGCTGGGATTAAAGGAGTGTGCCACCACATCTCCTAGAATATTCAGATACCTACTTATCTACTATCTTCCCTCCTTCCTTTTTCCTTCCTTCCAAGATTTATTTATTTACTTATTTATTATATGTAAGTGCACTGTAGCTCTGTTCAGACACTCTAGAAGAAGGCGTCAGATCTCATTATGGATGATTGCTCTCTCTGGCCCAGCTCGCCTGGCCCCGCTCTGCTCTGTCCCAAAGACTTATTTATTTCTTATATGTAAGTACACTGTAGCTGTCTTCAAACACTCCAGAAGGGGGTGTCAGATCTCATTACAGATGGTTGTGAGCCACCATGTGATTGCTGGGAATTAACTTAGGACCTCTAGAAGAGCAGTTGGTTCTCTTAAGTGCTGAGCCATCTCTCCAGCCCTCAGATACTTTTCACTTTTTTTTTTTTTTTTGGTTTTTTGAGACAGGGTTTCTCTGTGTAGCCCTGGCTGTCCTGGAACTCACTCTGTAGACCAGGCTGGCCTCGAACTCAGAAATCCACCTGCCTCTGCCTCCCAAGTGCTGGGATTAAAGGCGTGCACCACCACGCCCGGCCCTGCTTTTCACTTTTAAAAAACATTTTATTTTATTTTATTTTACTTTATTTTATTTTATGTGAATACATGTTTTGTCTGCATACATGTCTATGTACCATGTGCCTGCAGTAACCAAAAAGGCCAAAGAGGGTGTTTATTTCTCCTTGGATTGGAGTTACAAATGGTTGTAAACTTTGATAAAGCAGCTAGAAATTGAAGCAGGGTCCTCTGTAAGAGTAGTCAGAGCTCTTAACTACTGAGCTATCTCTCCAGCCCTTCTTCTTCTTTAAGGATGGGGCCTCACTAGTCCCTAGCCTAGATCCATTGACCTCTCTGCCTCCCAGGGTGCTGGGATTAAAGTACCACCATACCTGTCATACTTCATTCTTTTATCTTTGGATATCTATGTTCTCAGAAACAGTGTATGCTGAAGAAAGCCTTGTCTTTGAATGTCTTACATTATTAGGCAGTTACTTGTGTGCATAATAAAATTTAGTTCATGCTGAACCATATGTGGCTTAAATTCACTCCAAAACATCTGTGAGTTTATGGGCATAGATAGAGGGGAGGTTTAATGGTATTAAAGGTAGTTTGGAGTAACAGCAGGAGTATTAAGTACTAGGGGGTTTGTTATTGGTATCACAGGTTACTGCTTTGTAGGAAGCTAGACTAAAATCCAATTAAGGAGATTGAGAGATGACCCTGCCCCTTGAACACCACTTTTTTATTTTTTTTTAAAGATTTATTTATTTTATGTGTATGAGTATACTGTAGCTGTACAAATGGCCATGAGCCATCATGTGGCTGCTGAGAATTGAACTCAGGACCTCTGCTTGCTCCGGCCCTGCTTGCTCTGGCCCTGCTTGCTCCGGTGTAATATACTGTAGCTGTTTTCAGACACACCAGAAGAGGGCGTCAGATCTCATCACAGATGGTTGTGAGCCACCATGTGGTTGCTGGGATCTGAACTCAGGACCTTCAGAAGAGCAGTCAGTGCTCTTACCCACTGAGCCATCTCGCCAGCCCCCTAAACACCACTTTTCTTTTGGTTTTTCGAGACAGGGTTTCTCTGTATAGCCCTGGCTGTCCTGGAACTCACTCTGTAGACCAGGCTGGCCTTGAACTCAGAAATCCACCTGCCTCTGCCTCCCAAGTGCTGCGATTAAAGGCATGGGCCACCACTGCCTAGCCCTGAACACCACTTTTAAGAGACAAAGCATCCTTGGAGAAATCTAGCCTTGCCTCTCTGTCTCTGTTTGCCCTGCAGGTATAGCAGCAATATGCTAGACTTTCTCCTCTACGTTTACAGCTTAGCTTCTTTTTTGTTCTTTTTCAAGACAGTGTTTCTCTAGGCCCTAACTATTCTGGAACTTGCTGTACAGACCAGCCTATCCTTGAACGCAGAAAAATTCACTTGCCTCTGACTTTGCCTCTGCCACCCTAGTGCTGGGATTAAAGATGTATGTGAATTTTGGTGGGCTTCTTATCTAAGTGCCTCCAAGTCACTATTCTTCATCAGTGAAGACTATATATTATTTTAGATCACCTACCCCTTAGGAAAACTTACAAAAATAAGGAATTATCTTCGTGAGTCTCTACCCTCCTCCCTCTCTCCTCAATTGGTATCTGGGTTGGAATGGCATTCCTATGGCAAAGAGGAATTATTAAATGACCTGTTTACTAGAGATACATTTAAACTATGAAATACCTGATCCATCAGAGGATGGTAGGACTCTGTTCTACTCCTTTGGTTCTAGAGTTAGGTTCTTTGCAAATAGCTGTACTTCTCAGATTTGTGGACTTTCTGCCTTCCTCCACAATGGCCTATCTTTCAGTAAATGGGAATTTTTAAAAAAGGATTGATTTTTGGATGCATGTTATTCCACTCATCATCTACTTCTGCAGTCATTATAATTACTTGTCTTTGTTTTGAAGCATGCAGCCAGCAAAGACCATAGAGAAGTTCAAGACCATAAGGAACCAAAAGAGGATATCAACAGAAACATTTCTGAATGTGGACGACAGCAGCTTTTATCAACCTTTCCAGCCCTCCACCAGTCGCTACCTCAGAATCAATGCTACATGGCCACCACAAAATCCCAGACAGGTAAATTGGGTCAACCATTGCCCCCTACTCTCACTTCCCATGTGTATCTTGTTGCTCTCCAGACAGTTGACACTGGCTATTTTTGGAGATAAATAGCCATGCATGGCTAAGAAGCCCTCTGCCCTTGAGACTTTATGACACTGATTTTGTTCTTCTGACTTGCTTTCAATCTCAAGATGTACATTATGTTTCTTACTGAAATCTTTTTTTTTTTTTTTAGGCCAAAGTTTTGGCTCATTCCCTGACTAGCTGGTAACTTATTTTTTTTAAGATTTATTTATTTATTTATTTATTTATTTATTTATTTATTACAAGTACACTGTTACTGTCTTCAGACACTCCAGAAGAGGGAGTCAGATCTCATTACAGGTGGTTGTGAGCCACCATGTGGTTGCTGGGATTTGAACTCAGGACCTTCAGAAGAGCAGCCAGTGCTCTTACCCACTGAGCCATCTCTCCAGCCCTCTTACTGAAATCTTATATGAGTGGAAGACAGTGAATCTCAGTGAGGTGCTGGTTGGGGCACTAAGGTGCTAGGCCAAGGTACAGAGAGCTGCCCTTTGGCTCTAGAGTTCATTACTAGCTACTTAACTGAGCTTCGCTCATTCTGTGCTTACTACTGGGTTTTTTTCAATGGAAGAAGTGGACTAGTGCTTGATGATTATTGGGAGTGTCAGGCTTTTGTTATATTTATTTCATCTCTGTTTTTTGTTTTCCTTTTTTTTGTTGTTTTGTTTTTTGTTTTTTGTTTTTTTTCGAGATAGGGATTTTCTGTACAGCCCTGGCTGTCCTGGAACTCACTCTGTAGACCAGGCTGGCCTCGAACTCAGAATCCGCCCGCCTCTGCCTCCCAAGTGCTGAGATTAAAGGTGTGTGCTACCACTGCCCGTCTTCATTTCTGTTTTTTTAATTGCTATTGTTTTATTTCATTTTATTTTTTCCAGACAGTGTTTTTCTTTGTAGTGCTAGGCATCGTGGTATTTGCTCTGTAGACCACATAGACTTCTAACTCAGAGATCTGCCTTCCTCTGCCTCTCAAGTGCTAGGAGTAAAGGCGTGTGCCACTGGGCTCAGCTTCTTTATTCATTTATTTTTTAAATTATGTTTATGTTTGTGTGTGGATATGTACACCTGAGTAAGGATTCCCAAAGAGTTCAAAAGAAGGGATTGAATCCTCTGGAATTGGAATTATAGGCTGTTTGAGTTATCTGACCTGGATGCTGAGAATCAAACTCAAATCCTCTACAGGAACTATATATGTGATTAACGGATGTTCCATCTTTCCAGTCCAATAGTGAGAGGATTTTATTTGAGGTAGGATAGCACAGGAGGCCCCACAGGATAGCTTACAGGTCCCTTCTAAGTCTCTGTGTGGCAGATGCCTCAGATTCAATCAGGCTTTTTTTCATTAGTCTATATGGCATATGGACATACAGCTCTTCTGAGGAGATGATCTACTCTTTCTAGTGGAAGATTTTAAGTTGGAAGTGTTACTGATCTGGAAGATTTATTTTAGAAAGGTTCAACTGGCCACTGGTCTTTTTCTTTGCCCATGTATGTATGTATGTATGTATGTATGTATGTATGTACGTACATACATATGTATACATATACATATATACATATATGTATACATACATACATACATACATACATACATACGTGTATGTGTGTGTATGTATATATATTTCCCTCCCTTCCTCTGTATATGAGTGTTTTGCTTGCCTTTATGTCTCATCACTACCACGTGCATGCCTGATGCCCATGGAGGCCAGAGGAGGGTGTTGAATCCCTTGGAACTGGAGTTACAGGTGGTTTTAGCTGCTGTGTAGGTGTTGGGGACTGAACCTGGCTCCTCTGCAAGAACAAGTACTCCTAAACCTTTGAGTCATCTTTTCTGCCCTCCCCTTCTTTACTTTTGAAGTATTTTTCATCTTTCCATTCTTCTGGTCTCTTTCCTTTACCTTCTCTATTTTCCCTTCTCCTTTCAGCCCCCCGTCTGTCCTTTCCTGTCTTCTTTCCCACTCTGTACTCAGGCTGCCATTGAACTCTTCTTCTTTTGACCTTGGCTTCCTGAGTATTGAGATAACAGATTTGTGCCTTTGTTAACAACTAATACCTTTCATTTTAAAGCAATTTCATATTTTCTGCAAAGTTGTGGACACTGCAAAGGATTCCAGTGTGTCCTTTATTCCTTTTATCGAAAGGCACAGTTAGTTAGGCCAGCCTTTTCTAGTGTGTATTTTGTTTTATTCTGAACCACCAATGTAAGCTGCTAGTTACAGACTTGTACTTCAATATACTTAATTGTTTTTCCTAGAGGCAATGGTATAATGTTCCTAAAACTAAGGATATTCTTTGAGTAAGTATTGTGTTGTAATCAAAATCAGAAATTAACTTTACTATAATATTATCATCTAATCTTAGTATATTACCCAATTTTTGCTAGTTTCCTATTAATACAAATCAAACAGTTCTAGCCCTGGATCCCAAAACCATTTGCTTGTTATGTTCTGCTACTTTCTTTTAATCTATATATCCTCAGCTTTTGCCTTTTCTAGCTGTGGGTTTGGGAAGCACAATCTAGGTGTTTTATGAAACCTATCTAGATCTGTTTGGGCATGATTTAAAATTATAGGCATGATTGATAGCTTTTTAATTTATTAGATCCAAATATTATAAATTTGCTATTCCCTTAAATTGCCCTCAGAAGCAATGGTCCTTCAAGACAGATCATTTGGTAGTTTTCTGTCTCTATTTCTCTTTGTCTACTTTGCGACAGAGAAAGTAGTTCATTTTCCCATCCAGTTATCCATTTCTCTGTGTGTGTGTGTGTGTGTGTGTGTGTGGTGTGTGTGTGTGTGTGTGTGTGTGTGTGTGTGTGACATGGGGAGTTGGCAAAAGATTGGCACTAAGTTTATTTTCAGTTGTCCTCTACCTTTTAAAAATACTTTATTTATACATGTATCATGTGCAGACAATGCCCACGAAGGCCAGAAGGGGGCATCGGACTGATCTCAAGGCACTGATTGGTTGTGAGCTGACTTGTTGGTTCTGGGAACAACAAAAAAAATGAGTCCTCTACAAGAATAATAAGTATTTGTGAAAACTGAGACATCTTTCCATTCCCTTCTACCTTGCTTTTTGATCTAAAAATCTCTTCCTGAACTTGAAGCCTACTGATTTGGTTAGGCTGGCTATCAAGTCTCCTTGGAAGTCATGCCTTTAGTGATGTGAAGATCTCACTGGGTTCCATAAAGAGTGTTAAGGAGGTGACTCTTTTTTTTCCTTTTGGTTTTTTGAGACAGGGTTTCTCTGTATAGCCCTGGCTGTCCTGGAACTCACTCTCTAGACCAGGCTGGCCTTGAACTCAGAAATCTACCTGCCTCTGCCTCCCAAGTGCTGGAATTAAAGGCATGCACCACCACTGCCTGGCAAGAGGTGACTCTTGCTATTGCACCATTTAACCTTTAACTCACGACTTAGGGAGATCTTTGAGATCTATAAGATGTAAACTGGAAGCTAGCTAAGTATTTGGTGGGGCAAAATCTTTAATCCCAGCATTCTTAGGAAGCTGAGGCAGGAAGACTGCAAGATCAAGACCTACCCAAGACCTTGACTCAAAAATAAGCAAACCAAAAAGAAATAAGCCATAGCAATTTGTAAATTCTCTTATGAACCTCTAGACTATATTCTAATATTATCATCGTCATTTCATTACATGCATCTCCCTAGGTTTGGTTGTCAAGGGCACTGATGTTTTTAGCTGCACATCTCCAATCTATGGATATGGCCCATTACTTTCTAAAGATCTTGTGGTTGGACTGGATGTCCAAGGTTCATCTCCTCCTTTCCATTTGCGGGCCCATATTGATTGCTTCTAGGGATCTCACAATCTTAATTGGGGCATAGCAGTTAGCAAGCAACATTAGTTTATCTCTTACTTCACACTCCTATTTTTTGACTGTCTATGTCAATGTTAATTTGTTTTGAACAATTAAACCTTACATTTTTCGGGCTGGTAAGATGGCTCAGCAGGTAAGAGCACCAACTGCTCTTCTGAAGGTCCTGAGTTCAAATCCCAGCAACCACATGGTGGCTCACAAACACCTGTAATGAGATCTGACACCTTCTTGTGCGTCTGTAGACAGCTACAGTGTACTTACTTATAATAAATAAATCTTTGGGCCTGAGCAAGCAAGGTCTACCCGAGCGGGGGCCAATTGGAGTGAGCAGAAGTCCTAAAAGTCAATTCCCATCAAACAGATGAAGGCTCACAACTATCTGTACAGCTACAGTGTGTACTCATATACATAAAATAAAGAAATCTTAAAAAAAAAATCCCACAACTCTTTTTTGTTGTTGTTGTTGTTGTTTTTTTTGTTTTTTAGAGACAGGGTTTCTCTGTGTAGCCCTGGCTGTCCTGGTACTCACTGTAGACCAGGCTGGCCTTGAACTCAGAAATCCACCTGCCTCTGTCTCCTAAGTGCTGGGATTAAAGGCGTGCACCACCACTGCCCAGCCCAACAACTCATTTTTAAAAACAAACAATAAAAAACCTTACACTTTTCTGAGTTGTATAGAGTTATACTTGTGTATATAAGGAATGGCAAGGAGTGTTAAAGTCAGTGTTTATGTTGTGTGCTTTCATTATTTTTTGATAGAACCTTTTAAAAATTAGATATCCCATTTATTCATCAGTTCTTCCATTTACTGTTTCTTGTCCTTTCTTTTAGGTTGTGTTCTTTCCCTGTAAACTGGTGGTTAATTAGCATGTTAGCCTGCACCCATTGAAGTAGCCTCAAAATGTAAATGTCAGTTGGCTGACTTGTTTTGGTTTTTATGGCTGCAGATTTTTCCCTAGCCCAAGTTGTTTTTCTGTTGCCACTTCAGGGCTTGTCCCACTTCCCAGGATGAAGAAGTCAGAATGTCTGTGTCTGCACGTGTTTCTCAGAAGCAGGCCCTGCATTGCTATCTCACCTTATTGCTGTCATTGTATCTTCTATTGTTCCTGGGATTATAGAAGCTCAGCTCTAAGAGTGTTACAGCAGGCTTCTGAAAAACCGGAAGTTAAGGAGGCATATATGGCCACTATTAGTGTGGCACAAAGGGAGCTACTCCTTTGTGAAAGTATGTATACAGATGCTGGCACAGTTTCCACCCTGTTCTGCTTCTCATGACCACATCTTTCTGTATGCCTCCTTGTTCACAGGGGATCAGGGCTCTCTGATTCTAGACATTAATTTTTAATAGTACTATGATGATTATCACAGAAGGCTCTGTTCATTTTCCTCCTGTTGAACCAGTGAGTTTAGCTCAAGCAGAGATGAGCAGATTCCCCTTGGCTAAAAGTGTATTTTATCATTGAAACTGTAGACAAGCTATAATAGGTAGTTGATTTCTACCTCAGGAAGATCTAGGTCCACAGTCCCTTTTGTTTTTCAGTCAGATGTGAAAAATCTTTACTGGCAGAGGGTGGGAGCCCTGTGTATCCCCTTCAATGCAGCACAGTCCAAGCAGTGAATGTGGGAAGCAAACAGAAGATAATGGCTCAGTGCATAGGTGTTCAGATCCTCAGCCCCACATAAAAGCTAGGGAGGTAACTGCTTATAATGCCAGCACTTGAAGAGACAGGGTTTCTAGAAGTAACTAGATTAGCTACATTGGTGAACTCAACTAGAGACCCTGCTTCAGTAAGTTGAGTTGAGTACAATTAATTTAGGAAGGAATCTAGTCTCCTTAGTGCTGGACTTATAGCCAGTTCTGCCAATAACAGAGGCTAACAGTCTCAAATATGGCTCATTCCCCTGGATGACCAGCCAGTATCACATTGGTACACTATATTGATGACATAATGCTGATTGGACTATGTGAGCAGGAGGCAGTAACCACTTTGTACTTTTGGTACCAAGTATGCTCCTCAGATGATGGGAAATAAATTCAACCAAAATTTAAGGGCATTCTACCTCTGAAATTCTTTGGAGTCTAATGATATAGGGAATGCAGAGATATTTCTCTAAGGTGAAGGATATTTATTTATCCTTACAGCACCTGGTCCCTGCAGTTTGAATGGCTGGCTGAAGCATTTGTCAAAAGATGGCCTACTGAAAAGGAATTGGAGATCCTGATATCCCTTGACTTAGTGTTGATGAAGGGATTTTAAGGCTCAGGGAAATTGCAATGCTAGAGTGAGTACACTGTGTAAACTATATCCTCTGCAATGGGAAGGCCCAGAAGACAACCCCTTCATGAATCTTATAAGATGTAAACTATCATGAGGAGTACCAGCACATTTGAAGAGCTTTGTTGTCTTTTTAACTTGTGCCAGACTGTAGGGCTGGAGATGCTGCTGCTCAGTGGAGTGGATTAAATGGTGTTTAATTGGGCACAGCATAGCAGGGGCCAGATAGTAGCAGTGAATCGTGAAAGGCAAGCTGATTATAGATGTCATAATGGGCAGCACAGACAAAACAGTATCTGACTGTGAGTAATGGCCGGCCCGTAATGGTCAGGACAGGCAAAGTGAACTCGGTGTGGCATCACTCATCTGGACCTTTAGTACTGTAATCAGTCATCATGTTTCCAGGCACAAAATAGGTAAGAAGCCTATTGAAGTTTTGTTTGATCTGTATAAATGAAAAATTACAAAACAAGTGAAGGCCACATTGGATCATGGGAAAGGAAATCTTTGCCCATGAACCAATTTCCAGACTGAGCCAATTTCCAGACTTGAGGCAGTTTGTAGAGCTAGAACCCCTTAAATGTTGGAATGCCCAGATTCCCCTGAGGAAAGACCTTGATAAAGTAACTAAAAGTTTTACTGTTAGCCTTTCTCCAATCCTTGCCCAGAGAGACTTATGTATGGCCGTTGTCAAGGGTAAGTGTATACTGGGAAGAAAGGAAACTATCAGACTCTCCAGAGTCTACTGGATACTGGTTGTGAGTTGACACTGGTTCTGGGAGATCCCAAGAAACATTGTCGCCTCTGGTTAAAGTAGGGACTTATGGGGGCTGGAGAAATGGCTCAGCAGTTAAGAACACTGACTCTTCTTCCTGAGGTCCTGAGTTCAATTCCCAGCAATCACATGGTAACTCACAACCATCTGTAATAGGATCTGATGCCCTCTTCTGGTGTGTTCTGAAGATAGCTACAGTGTAACTCATATACATAAAATAAATACAATCTTTTAAAGAAAGTAGGGGCTTATGGAGGCCAGATGATTAATGGAGTTTTGGCTCAAGTCTGACTCAGAGTAGGTCTAGTGGGTCCCTGAATTCATCCTGTGGTTATTTCCCCAGTCCCAGAATGTAAAATTGGGATAGATAGACTTAGAAGTTGGCAGAATCCTCACATTGGTTCCCTGACCTCTGGAATGAGGGCTGTTATGGTTGGAAAGGCTAGATGGAAATTTTAGAGTTGCCTTTGCCAGGGAAAATAGTGAATCAAAAACAGTATCACATCCCTGGGAGAATTGCAGAAAGTAGTGAAAATTGTCCCATTGAAAGACACTTCTTGGCCTGCTATTGGGCTTTTGTGGAAATTGAACATTTGACAACTGGCCACCAAGTTACTATGAGACCTGAGCTGC
>JADRCC010114984.1:0-14998 GCA_019843855.1 Hylomyscus alleni
GGATCTTCCTTCAATAAGTATGCCTGGGTTTAGAGAAAGAGAGAGTCATGCTCCAACCCCCAAGCCAGGTTTAATTTTTAATTGAATTCAGACCACACAAAGACCATTTGTCACTTAAGTCTGTAGAGGGCAGCAGAGACAAGCTGGACAAAGGTGATACCACTTGGCCAATTTACTCTCTTTCTTTGGACATATTCTTTTGACAAACCATCCTACCCTCCCTCCCCTAGGGGTTTCACTTGACCAGTAGTCTCTAAATTCCTTAGTTAGATACTTTTATTCTCCTGGAAGGAAAAAAGGAAAACCCTGTATCAACTCTAAATCTGGGGGAGTTACATTTTGGGTAGATTTTATCTTTCCTAGGGCAAAATATTTTTTTGGCAACAGGAAAAGTCTTATCTTTCATTTGAAATTTTAAAAAATTCTTTTGAAATTTAGAAACTAAGTATAGTTTATTATGCATGAATAAATATACCTATGTTCCTTTCTTTTCAATATATAAATTCAAGGTTTAAATGCATTTATTTTTAGATCACAAAGGACATTCTCTTTGAATTTCATTCTGCCTTTACAAGCAGCTTTTAAATTTAAATCACTATAATTCCTATGTGCCTGTCTCTGCCTCCCAAGAGCTGAGATTAAAATTGCAAACTATTGGCTGGCTATGGATTCCTTATAATAGTTATTCTCACAGGATTGCATTGGTTTAATTTGTTTCTCTATTTCCACATATTTATAAGTGTTATGGGTAAACTTTCAAGGTTTTCAAGTGTGTAATCTATCATATTTGATGATTTATTCTGAATTTGTTCCTTGGCAAATTTTAATATTCTAGTTTTAATTAAACATGATGTCAATTTGTCCACTAATTTATTATTTTCAGGTACTTTGTCTGTCTTGCCTGTATGAGCTACATAATATCTGATGTCTTTGGTAAGCTTTGCTAGGTTTCGCCATTTCCATTCACTCCAACCATGACCAGATATCTGTCAGTTAGGGGTTTTCCCTTTTGATGACTATATAACTGTTCCATTACACACATTCTATAAATTTGAGAAGATAGAGATTTTCCTTTTGCTTTCCTAGTTGTTTGTCTTATAGCTAATAGTGCTGCACTGAGTTTATGGTTCCTTCCTCAGTATTGGTCATTCCTTCCCCTGATCTATAGCTTGACGATTTCCATTAGTTTTGGTTCCATTGGTGGTTGATGAACTATCAGTAAACCATCCCTTAGCCAAATGTGACTATTCAGTTGGTTCCCACAGGTCAATAGAGGTCTCTTTGAGGGGAAGAATGACTAATTTAGGGATGGAGATTATAGGCAACTGAGCTATTTCCTCAGTGCAGGAAGGCATAGCTCCCTTTTCTACCACATGCTGATAACGAAGAAATCCAATTAAGTACCAGTTCCACTGTAACACCTTTCCATCCATGCCTAACCCTGTGAAGGACTCTGCCTTCAGATGCATCCAATTCATTATTGTAAGGGGTGTCCTTATAAGCATTCGGTCATTGGCAATGACTGAGTTTGAGGTTCTCCATGCCTTGTAAAATGTCTAGATTTATTTCTCAAGAGAGATTATTCTCTGTATATGGAAAGCATTTGGAGTAGAAGCCAATAGGCATATGTTGATGAACTCTCTTTTGTTTTATGAAGAGTCCCCTGTTGCCAATTGACCAAGAAATATGATATGCATAATTAAGATATCATCTGGTTTAACATTGGTCAGGGTTGCATGCAGGTAGATGAGTTTACAGTCAATCTCAAAAGCTGTTCTTTGTTCCTGTACCTTTTTGAAACTAGCTGCCTCTTCAGTAACCCTGTAGAGGAATTTTATAATAATCTGTATATATGGAATATGATTTCTCTAGTGTGTAAGCACCACTGAGATTAAAGATGTGGCTACCCTTCCCTGTTGAAATATTTTATCTTAGCTCCAAACCACTCCAACTCTTAGAGATTTAGAAAACAAGTTTGAACTATAGCAACTTTGAATTTACTTAAAATATTTCAAATCCCTTAACTGTGTTTTTAATACCAAACAACAACAATATCCTTTGTATTTATGAAGAAAAATTAAAAGCTAATAATGTCCAAGATGGAGTAAAGTAGGCCACATGGCAATCTACAGTCTAACATTCTCATATAAAATTAAGAAATATGTTTAAGAAAACCTATTTTTAATTTCATGCAAGTAAGGCAGGTGTACCTTTGGTAAATTTTATTAGAAAATATTTATTTTGTACCTAGTCAAATGAAAAGCATTTGTTAGTCTTTATATGTTAGTTTGGACTGAATCACCAAGCTATCTGATAAACTCTCACCTCTCCTTACTCAGGAGTTCTCTCCTGGATTTTTGTAACTCTTAATCTGTTCTGTCCTTGATTACAGACAGAGCAGTGATATTTTTAACAACAGGAATTAAATCTTTTAATTGCTCTGTTTATGAGTTTCTCCAATGATGACAGGAAATGATTGAATCAAATTTGATATCCAGGCCTGCAGGAGGCCACCTAGTTTCCTGATGGTAAAGGGTTACTTTGCCTGTCACTTGTCGATCTACATTCCTTAGTCCATGCTAGCCTTTGCCACACCTTCTTCATACTCCAGATGGCTGGCGCCTTATTTTTGGGTTATCTCTAGAAAAAAACATTGTTTTTAAGAATGACTTGCCGGCAATCCCTTTTCAAATACCCTTGCTTACCACAATTAAAAGATCTGACATTTTTACTTTTCTTAAAACTTTTAGAAATTACTTCTCCTATCATAGTAGCATCATAAATGTGAGATCCAATATCTGCCATATTTCTAGTTCACTCCTGTATTGGTGCTGATCTTGCCTTTAAAGGCCTAATCACTACCTTGTATTCTGAATTAGCATTTTCAAAAGCCAAAGATTTGATTAATATTTATCTGACTTCTGAATCTTATACTATTCTATTTACAGCTGAAGTTAGTTTTTGCAAAAAAATCAGTGAAGACTCTTTTTGGGACTTGTATAATTTTAGTAAATGGCTAAGACCTCTTTCCTGATTCTTCAACCTTGTCCCAAGCAGTTAAACAGCATAAGGGCAAGGTATGATCATCAAATTCAGGTTGCCTTTGTAATCAGCATATTGATCTTCACCTGACAACTGATCCTGGGAAATAGTAGTACTTCTAGCTGTATTTTATGGTTCTAGCTTCCTCTTTCCATCATGTTTGCCGTTGTTACTAAGAACCAGTTTCCAATATTGCTATTGCCATATCTTTACAATCTTGGAGGATAATTCTATGTTGCCCATGAATTTAATATCTGCTTCATATAAAGTGAATGCACACCATAGAAAATGATCATTTCCTTAAATCAAATATGCCAATAGGATTCCATTTAACATGTTTCTAACATTGGAGATACCTATCAGCTGATGGAAGTTCTTATATGGTAACTGGATAAACTATGGTTGGTTTTCTAAAGACCTTGGCCCACCCCTCTTCAGTTTCATAATGCAGTGGTAGGATAGATCCCTGTCTAAATTCCTCTGTCTGTGTCTAAGTATTTTTCTTATTTTCACCCATATGTCTTTCTAATGCTTGTATTTTATCAATCCACTTTTTATATTTGGCACAATTACAAAAACATTTTTCATATTTGGCACAAAAAACACTATGGCTATTAAGGATAAAATGTGAATTACCAGACTGATAGTAATTATAATCAGTATTGTGGAAATTTAAGTTATTTATCTTTTCACATTCTGCTATTATTTTCAAGCCATCTAAAGTAGTACTATACAGAGTCCTAATTATGTTATGCATACAAGACCCTATTTACGGGATTTCCAATCATTAACATTCTTTTAATATTACTTAACTCTCTCCTTGAGTACTTTCCAGGTATCATTTTCTCTGCCCATATGGTCCTGCCATGCATTGCAGAGCTATTTTTTAAAATATTAATTAATTTATTCATTCATTCATTTACTTTTTTAATCTATACAAGTTGTCTTCAGACACACCAGAAGAGGGTATCAGATCCCATTACTGATGATTGTGATCCATCCTGTAATTGCTGGGAACTGAATTCAAGACTATGGAAGGAAAGTCAATGCTCTTAACTGCTGGGCTATCTTTCCAGCCCCGAGCCAAATGTTTTTAACAAAGTTTTAAGAGTTCAATTTCATCAATAAAAACTCAGAAGCCAGATGCTGGGTGAAAGCTTGCTAGCTAGATAGGCAGAAAAACACCCAGCTGACCTTCCTCTTTAGCGGACATCCCAAAAGGAAACTCTCCTTCTCCAGCCATTTCAAAAAACCTTCAAATTAAGTATCCTTCCCTTCTACTTCCTGTGTGTCTCTATCAGTTCTTCTGACTCTCTTTTTGTCCCCCATGTTCACTTCCTAAAAACTGGTTGTCTGTTCTGCCTCTTGAGTGATGATTGATTTTAACTAATCCTATTTATAATATTCAAGCCGAAAACTCTTGGATTAATGGTGTGTGCTAAGGCTGAGTTACATCTCAACTAAAAACGTTTTTCCAGTAAATAACACAATCTTGGCTTTCACAGTGAAGTACAAATCCTGCAGCATAAATAACCTAATTTAAAAATGGTATATACACCTTCAGGCTTGAACCTGCACCCAGAGCATTCCTAGGGCACTGACTCTGCACCCACTCCTACAATACCCAGAGGGATCCTCACTCCCAGATGCTCTGAAATGCCCAGGATCACAGGTGAGGCACCAACAACTACCCCAACACCGGAATAACTGGGGCCCTCACGATAAAGGGACATAGGAATTCCTGCCGAGCCAGAGGCTTGGGTTCCTTCCTGTTTGAACCTGTGCCCTGAGCAGACCTAGAGTTCTGGCTTTGCAACCAGTCCCACAACACTCAGAGGGATCTCAACTCCCAGGTGCTCTGAAATGCTCAGGATCACAGGTGCTCTGGCATAACAAGGATAACAGGATCACAGGATCACAGAGGAAGTTTGACTCCCAGAAGTTCTGACACATCCAGGATCATTGGAGTTCTGACACACCCAGGATCACAGTTGAGGCCACAACATCTTTCCCAATACCTGGTATAACTGGGACCCCCACAAGAATCAGAGAAACACAAACCCCCACCCAGCCATCGGTTGGCATGGATTCCTTCCAGCTTACATGTGTGCCTGGTACAGATCCAGGACTATGGTTCCCCACACACTACTGAAATGCCCAGAGAAAAAAATGACTCCTAGGAGCTCTGACAAAGTAGAATCTCAGGAGCTTGGTTACACCAGGATTTCAGGATCTTGGAGGCATCTTGACTCCAAGGAGATCTGTCACATCCCAGGATCTCGGGCTCAAAGGATCCCAGAGACATCTGGACTCCAAGGAGTTCTGACACAACTAGGATCATAGGAGGGACAGGCACCAGTCAGAGACAGCAAGGGCAGTTAGCACTAGAGATAAGCAGATGGTGGAGGCAAGTGTAAGAACATAAGCAACAGAAACCAATGCTACTTGACAACATCAGAAACAAGTTCTCCCACCACACCAAGCCCTGAATACACTAACACCTGAAAAGCAAGATTCATATCTACAATTCCATCTCATGAATATGATAGAGGAATTTAAGAAGGTCATAAACAACTCACTTAGAGAAATACAGGAGAACACAGATAAACAACTAGAAGCCCTTAAAGAGGAAACAAATAAATCTCCTAAAGAAATACAGGAAAATACAATCAAACACGTAAAGGAATTGAACAAAACCATCCAGGATATAAAAATGGAAATAGAAACATTAAATAAAACACAAAAAGAGACAACCCTAGAGATAAAAAACCTAGGAAAGAGATCAGGAGTCACAAATGCAAGCATCACCAACAGAATACAAGTGATAGAAGAGAGAATCTCAGGCATAGAAGATACCCTAGAAGACACTGAGACAACAGTCAAAGAAAATACAAAAACCAAAAAGCTTCTATTCAGAACATTCAGAAATCCAGAACACAATGAAAAGACTGAACCTAAGAATAATAGGTATAGAAGAGAGTGAAGATTCCCAATTCAAAGGGCCAGCTAGCATCTTCAACAAAATTATAGAACAAAACTTCCCTAACCTAAAGAAAGAGATGCCCATAAACATAAAGAAGTCTACAGAACACCAAACAGATAGGACCAGAAAAGAAATTCCTCCTATCACATAATAATTAAAACACCAAATGGACACAATAAAGAAAGAATATTGAAAACAGTAGGGGAAAAGGTCGTGACATATAAAGGGAGACCCATCAGAAATACACAAGGCTTCTCAACAGAGAGTATAAAAGTCAGGAAATCCAGGGCAGATGTCATACAGACCCTAAGAGAACAAAAATGCCAGCCCAGGCTATTATATCCATCAAAACTCTCAATTACCATAGAGGGAGAAACCAAGAAATTCTATGACATAACCAATTTTAAACAAAATCTTTCCACCAATTCAGCCATAAAGAAGATAATAGAAGGAAACATCCAATATGAGGGAAACTATACCCAAGACAAAGCAAAGAACTAATCGCGCAACAAACCAAAAAGAAGAGAATGACACAAGCATAATTTCACCTCCAACAACAAAAATAACAGGAAGCAGCAATAATTGGTCCTTATTATCTCTCACCATCAATGGACTTAATTCCCCAATACAAAGGCATAGACTAGCAGGCTGGATATGTAAACAGGACCCAGCATTTTGATGCATACAGGAAACACATCTCAGTGACAAAGACAGCCATTACCTTAAAGTAAACGGCTGGAAAAAATTTTACAGGAAAATGGTCCCAAGAAACAAGCTGGAATAGTAATCTTAGTATCCAATCAAATAGACTTTCAGTCTAATTGGACCCCCAAAACAACCCAGGTTGTTGCCAAGTCTAGAGATTGCTCTCACATTGTCTCTGACAGCAAGACAAAACCTGCCCAACTCATTGAATTGAGAATTTAGTGGATGCCGAAATAAACCTTTTACTCCTAGTGCTAGAGACTTTGTTACAGGAATGTACCCTTCATGCTACCAATAGAGAAACGTAAACACTTGTCCTTTCTCAAATGTGTTGAGCTAAAATGGTTGCTAGTTCAAGGGTGGCACAAATCTTGTGGGAATAACCAACTAGTAACTAATTTGACTTAAAGCTGACTCCATAAGAGAAAACTTGTTATGAAATATAAAGTGGCAAGGAGATATCTCGGGCAGGCTCATGGCAAGATATACCCTTGAGAAAGTTATACAATGGATCTGGTATGAAAGAGGTTTATTAGGGTAGGGAAGAGGATTGAGGACCTAGGGAAGGGATAGAGACAGACAAGTGGACACATAGACAAACAGACAGATAGAAAGGGAACAGAGAGAGGCTTGAGGGCAGAGATATGGGCACAGGCAGAGAACAGAAAAAGAGAGAATGTAGATATGGGAGATATGGGGCTGGGGTAGCTGGTGGTCCTTTTATCTGCAGCACACACCTGGCAACTGCAACAGAAGTCAGGTGATGACATAAGCAGTTGCTAGGTCCCTGAGCACATGTCAGAGAAATTGCCTGTAAACTAACAAAACCCATACCTAACATTGCTGATGTGGAGAAAAACTTGAGACTAGACATCACAACAACCTAGGTAAGAACCAAATATTACTGATCTAATAAACAATATAAAATAAAGCATAGCAATAATGTAAATCCTAATGACATCCTGCTATATGCTTAGATAGTACCTGTCTTCCTTCTGCATCAGGTTGCAAGAAATGATTTTAAAATATTTATAAAATTGATATTTTCATAGCAATGATTTTATGTTCTACATGTCATTTTGCATCCTCTTTTCTTCATTAAACAACACTTCTTAAAGGCATTCATAAATCAGGCTAATCACCTATTTTCATCTTGATAACTCTGTCATAATATTCTGGAACATAAACATTTCACTCTGCCATTCCCCAATTAAATGGTATTTAGGGTGAAATAATTTTACATACATACATACTACTTTTTCTGAAATTGTTATATAATTTATATCCTGCTTCTCAGTCTTCGATTACAATAAGAAGTTGCCATTCATATAGGCTGGAATCTTCAACTTTGAAATAAATTACCTTCCAGTACATCTGTGGAATTCTAGGCAGATAACTCCACTAAGAAACACTTAGGCACCTACTTGTGGGGCCTAGGGACTTGCTGCTGCAGCGAGTCTCTCTCTGCTGCTGAGGCCTATGCCGGGGCACATTAATCAAACAGGAGGCAATGTGTAAATAAGATATTTTATTATAGGAAAGAGAAAATAGGCCTGTCAAGGTGAGAGAAGGAAAAGAGAGGAAGAAGAGGAGAAGAGGAGAGAGAGGGAGAAAGGAGAGGAAGAAAGCAAGAGAGCAAGAAGGCAAGAGAAGAGAACAAAGAGCAGGAAAGAGAGGAAGAAGGCAAGAGAGGAAAGAGGGCAGGAGAAGGAACAAAGGGCAAGAGAGGAAAGGAAGAGGGTGAAAGAGGAGACAAAGAGAAAGAGAGTGCAAGAGAGGAAGAAAAGAAGCAAGTGGTGAGACAAAGAGCAAGAAAGAAGAGAGGGATGAACCACCCCTAATATTGTATGGGGCATGACTATCTGTGGGGCAAGGCATTCCTGGCTGTGGTCAGAACACTGGGGTAGGGTCCAGCTAGAATGCTGGAGCTTGGGGAATTGTTTGCCTGATAGAGCACACATCTCCTGTGGGGACAGCTGTGAGAGGTTGTGACTGAAACAGGAGCCAAAGACTCAGGAGTTATAACTGAACTCCTTCTGCCCCCTGCAGGCAGAAACTGCCCACTAGGGCTCCAGGGTTCAAAGTCTATTACTTGACTGAGTGTAAGTTGCTTGAACTGACCACTGCCCTACATCTACTCACATACATGATATTCTGATTTTGATTCCTTTTTTCCAACACTCATGTGATCACATTTTGGGATTACTAAAAGAATTTAATGATTTTTCCCCATTTCTGGATCATTGGTCTCATTTACAATCTGCTTTTCTCTACATATCCAAACACATTCACAAGATAGGAGTTAAAGATGAGGGCAGTTTTGAGAAATAATTGTTTTCCCTATCACAGTGTTGAACATCTCCTGCTACCTAGATTGTCTTATTTAATTTCACATGGCTGTCTTAATCCTGACCTGAAATAACACAATGTGCTGGTGGTGTTCATACTCTTATTGCTGACTGCTATTTGTGCAAAGTTTAAGAAATAACATTGAAGTAAAATACCTCAAATCTCTGCTTGAACTGTGACATTCTTATAGACAAGGAAAACAAATCTTCTTCCCAGAAAAATCACAAATATCATTTCAAAAATTTGCTCTCCTATGTTGATTACTAGCATTCCCTTCTCCTCTCAGAGCAAGCTTCAATTCTGTAACAGAAAGTATCCTGCTCATTACAACTAATTAAGTCAGGGTTTGAGTTGTTTGTTCTCATTTGTGGACATGTACAAATGCTACATACAACATGGTCATGCAACTTTAATGGTTACTTTCTGAACATAAAAGGATGTGACCAAAGTTATAAAATGGCCATCTCTTTTTATAATGGACAGATGACCATGGATCAGTTATCACTTGAGTTATTCCTCAAGCAGAAATCCAGCAACAAAACACATTGGTATTCTTCACTTCAAAGTAGGATATTGAAATCTCTTTGTCAACTACAGAAACTAGTGCCATTAAACATATAGGATAATATTATCACAAAATTCAGATATTTTGAAAAACACTTTGTCACTCTTAAATTCATGGACTGACTTATGTTCATGAACAGAATTCATGTTCTGCCTTAATTGCAATAAATGTCATGAACAAAAGTAAGGTAGGTGCCTAAGCAACTTTTATATTATAAAATTACTTTAAAATGCTGAGCCCTGAATGACAATAATTATTTTAAATAAATAGACCATGATAGAAATCTGTGTTAGTAACACACATTTTAACTAAAGAATTTCTTTTGACTTCATAAATTTTCCTGTTATAAAGAGTTTGCTTTTTATTTCTGACAATATTTTATTTTTATGTAATTAAGAGTCAGTACTGAAAATATAATTGGAAATGGCTTTATATATCTTCAATTCATTCAAGAAAGGTTCATATATATGTATAGCTTTTGAATAAAACAGACTACTGAAGGAAATCAAATCCAAAGAAGACTTTCATGACTTGTGAAATAAACTATGACATCTAATATCTGATTTAATTTCACAAATAATCATAAGATACTGTATTTCAAAGGTAAGTTCTTACTAATGACTCACCAAACGATTATGTTTTAAAATGTATTTATAGGGTTATGATTCTGCGACAGAGCAAAAATAGCTACAGATTCTTTAGTCTTCTCCCAATGTAAAACTATGTTCAAGGCTGTGAACTGTTTTGAGCAATAGAAAAGTCTTTAATATCACATTAATATCTAAGTAAAGCATTTAAAAAAGAACAAAAGAACATTATCTATTAACCCCTCTTGGGTAATGTAGGGGTCTTGTTCCCCAATTAGTTCTTGATCCACCAGTAAAGAAGCCAGAGGCCAATTTCTGGGCAAAAGGAATGGGTGGGACTGGTCCCTGTCAGCAAGAGACAGATGCAGGAGAGAGAGGAATGAAGAGTTTACAATGTTCCAGAGAGAGAAAAGCCAAGCAGCTATGTGAGATCTTGGGCAAAGTGGCCACAGGCCATTTCTATAGGCAGGTGGTTGGGAATGTTTAGTTGGAACTAGATGTAACTGAGCAACAAAAGTTGAGAGCAGGTGAAGAGGTGCAGAGTTAAGAATGTTAATAAGGGCATGCTTCTCCAGGAGGGAGATAAGTACCATCCAGCAATTGTGACAAAAAAACAAGTTGAAATTGAACAACTGTCTGTGTTTGTGTTTTTATCTGTGGGTTTGAGAGAATCTTTGTGGAGGCTGGTAGCTTGGCCCATTTCAGGAACTTAGCAAGGGTAGCAATAGCTACATGCAACAGAGTAAGCCATTCATCATGCAGGGACTTGATATGTTTTGAGGATGTTGTACCATCAAGACCAGAATAAATGAAGAGACCATCAAATAAAAGATTTACAAGGTTGAGGAGAAGAGATAAGGACACTTATAGGGCTGGTAAGATGGCTCAACAGGGAAGAGCACTGACTGCTCTTCAGAAGGTCATGAGTTCAAATCCCAGCAACCACATGGTGGCTCACAACCACCTGTAATGAGATCTGATGCCCTCTTCTGGTGTGCCTGAAAACAGCTACAGTGTATTTATATATAATAAATAAATAAATCTTTAAAAAAGGGACACTTATGTTAGTAAGCCTTGTAAATTAAAATCATGTGACCCAAGATGCTTTAATTAAAACATTCTTGAGTTCTTAAGATAGGGAAAAACTAAAATAGCGTTTTTAAAACATATTTTGTAATAGTTTGTTAGATCGAAACGAATGTAAGTGGTTTCTATCAAGAAAATTGCCCATTTGTTTTAGATTTTCCAATTTTGTGGAGTACAGGTTTTAAAACATGACCTAATGATTCTTTAGATTTCCTCTTTGTCTGTTTTTATGTCCCCATTTTTGTTTCTTATTTTGTTAATTTGTATATTCTCTCTCTGTCCTTTAGTTTAGCTAAGGGTCTATTTTGTTGATTTTTCTCAAAGAACCAACTATTTGTTTCATTGATTCTTTGTATTGGTCTCTTTGTATCTATTTTGTTGGTTTCAGCCCTGAAGGTGATAATGTCACATAATCATCTTCTCTTCAGTGTGTTTGTTTCATTTTGTTCTAAAATTTTCTGCCAAACCGTAGGCTGAGTTAAGTGAATCCTATGGAAGAAGATGAGGAAGGATTATAGGCACTAGATGGGTCAAAGACACCATAAGAAAACCCACAGAATCAACTAGTCAGGGCTCATAGAAGCTCACAGAGATTGAACTGACAACCCACATGCCTGCATAGGTCTGACATAGGCCCTCTACATATACGTTATGGTTGTATAACTTAGTCTTCTTGTTGGACTCCTAATAGTGGGAGCGAGGCCTGTTTCTGATGCTTTTTTCTGCTTCAGGTACCCATTTCCTTCTACTGGGTTGTCTCATCAAGCCTTAATATGAGGGGAAGTGCCTAATCTTAGTGCAACTTAATATGACATGTTTGGTTGATATCCCTGGGAGGTCTTCTGTTTTCTAAAGAGTAATGGAGGAGTGATGTAGAGGCAAAGGGAAGGTGGCCAGTAAGGACTGGGAGGGAGTAAGAATGGGAAACTGCAGTCAGGATATAATATAAATAGAAGTGGGTGATGAATGTATATTTGTACATTCTGTCACAGAATACATTTAAAAAATTAAAAAAGAAATAAATTGAATATGCAAACCTGTTTCCTAGTGGCCTGGTAGAGATGTATAGAAAAGTATAGTTAATTTAGGCTTAAAATATCATTGGATGAGAAGACAGCTCATTAGTTAATGTACTTGCTGCCCAAAGAAGAGGAGCAGAATACCTATTTGTATTTGTAATTCTAGCATCAGAACACAGAGCCATGGGATCCCTAGAACATATCCATCGTACTGGATTTGTAGCATTGTGGGTTTAAGTAAGAGATTTATTCTGCATGAAATAAAGTAGAAGACTGATTAAGGAAGGTTCTTAATATCAATATCAGGCTTCCACAGTCACCTGCACATATATGCATCTTTACACATATGTGCACCCACGCATAGGCTCAAAGAAGTCAAAGAAAAATTCCAAGAACACATTGCCAAGAGACAAAGGAAGAGAAAAAGTCTCTCCTCACTAAGAAGTTTCACTTCTGAATACAGTAAAAAAATGTCTCTAAGAGGAACAAGTGATCAAACTTGAAGAAAGTGACAGGGAGTTCACCTTCAGGCATATATTAGACTATACCCAAAACATGTAATATTATCATGATCCAATTAAATACCTTATCATGGTAAGGCATTTAACTTGCCACCAAACCTGAATACCTTAGTTTGATCTTAGGACTCTTGATGGAAGGAGACAACTGACTTCTGCAAGTTGTCCTCTGACTTCTGTATGTGTGCAGTATCATGGGCTCATGCATGTGGGGCATACACTTTTGTACACAGACACAAACAAAATCAACACAATGAAGGATGATAATTGGAAATGGTTTTTAATGCTTTTAAAAACATAGTTCTAAATCTGCTGCTTGTGTCTTAATCTTCATGTTGTTAAAATATAGCTATTTATCCAAGGTGTAGACTAAGGGAAATAAAAGATACTACTAATGATTATGCAATTTTAAATAATGCTTCAAATGCAAGGGACTAGGTTAAACACATTTGTAATTTCTTATTCCTAACGTTAAATTATCCTATATAAGAAATTCTATTTTTCTCTTTTCATGGAATAGGTGAGCCAATATACTATACCTCAGGATTGCCTTGAATTCATGGCAATCTTCCTACCTCAGCAGTTTATGTCTTGGGAGTACATGTTTGAGCCTCCATAGCTAGCTGAAAAAGTTCTATTTCTATTTCTACTACCCAACTGAGAAAATTAATCACAGAGGAATAGAGGCTTCTCTAAAATTGATGAGCTACTAAGTGATAGAAGTAGGATTTAAATAGAGGCTCTTGTTAGAGCATATTGTGCAACTATCAGCTGTCTTCAGAGAGCTGCTGTTTATTGTATTTTAGTTGTGAAGAGTGAACATAAAAATTTATGAATAAATGTGGATCATGTTCTTTTCTTTCATCTCAGATGACTTAAAATTTAAGCCAAAAGTTGTGATTTATCAAGACATTATTTACTGCATTTGTTCAAATATCTACCTCTCAGCATGAGCATTAGTAACTTGCTGTGTAGTTGTTAATTTCAATCACTTTACATTAGGTCAAGCTGCCAAGTTCACCAGTGAGATGTAATGTGTCTCCCAAATAAACGCCGCTTTAGGGAAGGTTTTCTGTCAATCATTATGCTCTTTGCAGTATTTTTAATCAGCCAACACGAGTCACAGAAAATTGCCCAGTCAGATTCATCAAGTATATCCTTCTACATTTGTAACCCAGTCAATTAATTCAAAACATTATTAGCCTAGTCAAGAATTACAGGTAGAAATAATGATTGTTCGGAGTTAATACAGGAAATCTGAACAGTTGACTTAAAAAAAACTATTGCCCAAAGGAAAGGTCTTTAAGTATTAGTAATAAGCATGTAATCAGAATAAAAAGAATGATTGTTGGCACAAACCAAAACCTTAATTCAAAATGCCTAGCAATAGACCTTATGTTTACTATTTCTTGATAGAAAAGAAGCTTAACCTAACGACAACATAGTTGACTTATATACATTTCTTAATAAGAGTTTTGCCATTAACATTGGGTCTATATTTGAATAACTGAAAAAGTACCAAAGAGTCTCTTAGATTGTGAATTTTTAATATATGTCTTGAGGTTAAGATTTCTTTTTTCTTTTTTATTCATTTTGTATGCCCTATTGTAACAACAACACAGTACAGGTACTCACTCAGGAAGCATATGCTATAAAAGATGTGGCTTCAAAGGCATTCAGTTGGGAGGCTTATCATGTTTTATATTGCAAATTTTAAGAACACACAAAAGATACTCAGGTATTTGAAATCATCTAACAGTCAAATTTATCATTGTTTCGTGTACTATTATTTTAGTGGTTTTATTGAAATATATAGTTTATACAACATAAAACTTAGCTGTTTAAAGGATGCATTTTAGTGGCTTTTAGTGTATTTACATAGTTGAACATACATATATCACTACAATGAATTTGAGAGAATTTCTATCAACTCAAAAAAGAAACCATATATTGGGCTTGTAGAGTAGCCTCAGTGGCTAATGCCACTTGTTACTCTTTCAGCAAACCTAAGACAGATTTTGCACTACCCACATATTGGCTAATAACCACCCATAACCCCACTACCAAGTGATATGGCACACTCTTCTGACATACAAGGGTTCCAGGAACAGAAGTGGTATAAATATATACCTGCAGACAGAACA
>JADRCC010114985.1:0-18081 GCA_019843855.1 Hylomyscus alleni
CCCCCCCCCCTCAGGCAGTCAGAGCACCGACCTTCCTGCTTGTCAGGCATGGAATGTGCTTTTCTTTTCTTTTCTTTTCTTTTCTTTTCTTTTCTTTTTTTTAACAGTAAGATTCTAAATTTAGGGTATTTTGAGTCACAGAAATATTATGGAGACAGAATAGTGTGTTCTGAGATTTGTCACCAACTGCTACCATAACAACTTATGCGGCCACTGCTCATGGGGAGTTAAGGGCCCTTTACATCAGATATAACCAAGAGTAGGTATCGTAGCATATGACTGTAATCCCAGGATTTAGGAGATAGAGGCCAGTGGGTCAGGAGTTCAAGGCCAGCCCCAGCCACATAGCAAGTTTTAGAACAGCCTGAATTCACCATGTGAGATCTTGTCACACACACACACAAAACCAAAAACCAAAAACCAAAACAAAACTAAAACTAAAAGATTTAATGAATGGTTCTAACAATTGTGTTTCTCCTAATATTGTCAGTCCAAAGGTTTTATCTAGGCAGGATGCTTAGTGACTGTCTCCTCCTGGCTGTTCAAGATTTGGGACAAGGGGCTATCTGATGCAGTGTTACTAGGACTTAGCTCATATTTTTCTAACCACCAGCCCATGGCCGGGCTTTTTCTGAGGTGGACTGCCATGAGTTTGTGAAAAAAGCAAAAAATTCATGGTGAAATTTATATTCCATTAGGCAAGAATCTGTGACTTAGCCAGGCAGTGGAGGCACACTTTTAATCCCAGCACTCTGGAGGCAGAGGCAGGCGGATTTCTGAGTTTGAGGCCAGCCTGGTCTACAGAGGGAGTTTCAGGACAGTCAGGGCTATACAGAGAATCCGTCTTAGGGAGGGGTTGGGAGGGAATCCGTGACTTACCTTGGAGGGTGGTGGCCTTGACCACCTGGTCAGTGTTTCTGTCTTTGCTGTGTGATGTTATTCAGCCGGGTTCATCCCTCGGGAAGGAGTTGCTGCAAATTCCCCATGAGGGGGCAGCCCCACCACCTATGTGAGTTGGGGAAGCAGTTCCCAAGCGAGTCTGCTGCACAGTGACGTCGTAACTGGTCTTAAACATGCTCAGCGATGTTCACACGGTGGCAAAGGACCAAGCACACATTGCTCGGAAGAAGCCTCTTAAGTGATATGTGACGGCTTGAAGGTCATCTGCCCTCTGGCTGTGAGCGGACCTGAGGACAGTAAGGTGTCCGTGTGAGGGATGACTGCTCCCCACTTGTCTCTTCCCCATTTACTTTGCTGTCTTTTATGGGCATCAGCATGGATTCATGGATACTGACTCACATGCTAGAATCTATGGCGACGTTAATTATGTTGCTCCCGTTGTGAGGGCTCTTAGGTTGGCTCCTCTGTAAGCTCCACCTACCCGGGATGTCAGTCATCTGCGGCACTTCCGAGCTTTGCTTCCACCGTGCCCTTCCTGTCCAGCTTTGGTGCTACCTGGACAGGAAGTCCTGTCACTGGGAAACAGACTCAGGGGCCACAGTCTGGGCACGGGGTGTTAATGCTACCAGGGGCTCCAAGCTGGCCCTTCTCTCCCTCGTTCATCTCTCTTCAGCAGAATGCTAGCTCTTACTGACATGCCACCCCTACCCCTACCCCACTGCTTTTCTGTTCCCCTCACTATCTCTGCCCACCCCTCCCCCTCTCCTGTCTCTTCAGTCCCAACATCTGCCGGGTGAGTGCTCTCGAAGGAAGGCGTCAATGGTCAATGGAGTTTATGCTGTATGCTGGCCTCCCGCTGCCCTCTTGGGGCTGAGGCGAGCACAAATCTGGGGCTGCTGTGTCTTTCATCTCATTCCCTTGAGGCATCTCTGTGGGAAGGATGTTCCTGGCTGGTGCCAGGAAAGCTGAGCAGAGGCTGTGGCCAGGACGGTAAGGCCTCCTCCAGACGCTCAGTCTTGGCTGCCGGGTGCTACGTTCTCCTAGTAACTTGAGGTTTGTATGGAGACAACAGAGGCACACACCCTCAGAAGCCCAGGGGTCACAGACCACAAATGGCCTCCAGGGTAGCCCATTCCACTTGCTTTGTGTATACTTTTGGATTGGGAGGATGGCGGTACCCAAAAGTGAACCTGGGCCCTTTCCAGGTCGGTGAGGGTATCAGGCTGGCATCGCCATGTGATGTCCTGGGCAGGACACAGAGGCTTCTGTTCTGCCTTGAGATGTGGGGGAGTGGGGAGCCCCCCAAATGCTTTCTCAAATCTGCTTCAGATATTCATGGTTCCCTAAACTGTGCCCGCTGAACAGCTTAGGAGCCTGTAATTAAAGCAACTCTTCATGCTGCTGAAGCGAGGTGCTGCAAGCTGTCCTTCAGGGGACCTTTGCACAGCATAAGATGACTGAAACCCCAGTGGACACTGGGGAGCCCAAGACACAGGCTCTTTGACCCTGTGTAGGGCTGGGGTACATGCATAATCGCCAGCCCTTGCATTATGGAGTACAGTGAACCCTGAGTGTCTGTACCTAACCTGCTTGCGCTTTCTTGGGCAACACCACCTCTTGGGTAACAACCTCTGAGGTTGAATGTCCCCACTGCACAGATGGTGGTGCTGGCTGCACTCGCTGAAAGCTGTTCCCTGAACCTGAACAACTGAAAAGGGTGAAGACTGCTGGCTGTCGGGGGCCAGCAGGACCACTGATGCGTATGTCTCTCTGGGGTTGTGGGAGAAGGAATAGCCACAGGAATATACACTACAGGAATAAGCAGCAGCCTTGTAGCCACGAGAGCCTGATCAGCTCCCTACAGACACGGAGGTCACAAAGGAGAGTGTACGGGAGCTGGCTTTGTCCTGAAAAGAGGGCTTGGTCTAGCTTGATGTTTGTTTACGGGGGGCGGGGAGGAAGCTACTTGGGTCCTGCTCAAGAAAGGACTCCAAATGCAACCCTCATGCTCCTGAGTGTTGAGTTCTTCAATCTGTCCCCGTGTGGTACCACCCTAGGTCCCGGACATCTCAAAACAAAGATATTGTGACGTTCCTCATTCAGTCAGGAGCTGACAGAATCACACACAGAATTCCAAAAGAAGAGCACTAGTTATAACCACCCACTGTGCCCTCCCATGACAGAACAGGCACATTCATATCAGAGAGGAGATGCTGGCGCTGTCCCAAGTGACACCTTCCCCACTGACACTATTAATCCTGGTTTACAGTGGAAAAATGACACAGCAGAGAAAGAGGACTGCATGGGAACACCAAAGACAAGACACAGATGACCACAGCTGGCACGGAGCAGTGGCCCTGCCTCATTGGGACAGCACCCTGACACTGTCACAGTACACAGAGCATAATTTGGTAATAAACAGCCAGTAAGCAGATCATGTAAGAGCAACATAGTCAGGTTTTTAAAATATACAATTATTTTTACTTTGTGTGTGTGTTTTGTCTATATATATATATACCATGTGTGTACCTGCTGTCCACTGAGGCGAGAAGAGGCATGAGATTCCCTAAGACTGGGATTACAGACAGCTGGGAGCTGCCATATGGGAGATGTAAATTGAACCTGGGTCCTTCATTGCTCTTAGCCACTGGGCCACCTCCCCAGACCCCTCCCCACACTTTTGAGACAGTCTCTCACTATGCAGCCCTGGCTGGTGTTTGGAACTATGTAGAACAGACTGGCTACTTCATTATATTAATCACTCAAAGTAAGAAATTAAAAGGAGTCCTTTTCAGCCTGGCAAGGTAGCGCACTTCTGTCAACTTGGGGTGTGGAAGCAGGAGGATCAGGAATTCAAAGTCATCCTTGACTACTGTACTGGCTGGTTTTGTGTGTCAACTTGACACAAGTTGGAGTTATCACAGAAGGGAGCTTCAGTTGGGGAAGTGCCTCCATGAGATCAACCTGTGGGGGATTTTCTCAATTAGTGATCAAGGGGGTAGGGCCCCTTGTGGGTGGTGCCATCCCTGGGCTGGAAGTCTTGGGTTCTATAAGAGAGCAGGCTGAGCAAGCCAGGGGAAGCAAGCCAGTAAGGAACATCCCTCCATGGCCTCTGCATCAACTCCTGCTTCCTGACCTGCTTGAGTTCCAGTCCTGACTTCCTTTGGTGATAAACAGCAACATGGAAGTGTAAGCTGAATAAACCCTTTCCTCCCCAACTTGCTTCTTGGTCATGTTTTGTGCAGGAGGAATAGAAACCCTGACTGAGACAACTACATAGTGAGTTAAGAGGCCATACACAAAATAAATGTAAAAAAAAAAAATTCTACACACATAAAATGGACAGGTGCTGACAGACACATTTAATCTCAGTTGAGAGGCAGATGCAAGATCTCTGTGAATTCAAGGCCAGGTAGTGAGATTCTGTCAACTTCCCCAAAACAAACAAGCCCTTTCCATTTATCCGACTCCCTGTAAGAGTCTAGAATCGTGCGTGTGGCAGCACTTTCGCTCTCTAGGCTTACCCTTTACTCTGTGGTCCCCGTAGGCAGGTGAGGGGTATGTGTGAATGTGTGTGATGTGTTTTTCCTGAGGTTTGTGCTGTGGATAGGGGTAGGAGTTGCTGCCTGGGAACCAGAGACTCAGATTAGGCACACTCAGTGAGTGTCAGGGAGTCCTCTGAGGACATCTTTAGTACATACGCTTATAAAAGTTGCCGCCAGCCCGCTTAGGATGACTAGGCACCCTCGGGGACAGAATGGAGGGGCCCAGCAGTTGCCTCCAAGGCAGGTGGTGGTCCTGTCTTCTCTGTTTTTGGTGGCATCTCTCATGGATACCCATTTTCCTGACCTGTCACCTGCCCTGCTCACACCAGCCTCAGGTCTTGATGACGCACCAGGCCCACAGCGAGGACCACTGCATGGAGTAAAGGAGCCCATTTCTGGTCAGGCACACGGCAGAACCTGCTGGGGAAGTCTGAGCAGCACAGAATCGTCCTGAGCAAGCTCGTGTCAGGACACTGTATGCTTAGCACGTGGGTACTTCCGAGAGCAAAGGCACCCTGAAGGTAGGGACACACAAACCTGCATCTTCATGGGGCAGTCAAGAGCCCGAATATCAGGATGACCTTTGACTGACTGGCCTGGTAGAGTCCCTCAGGGGCACAGGTGGAACATCCCAGGGCACGTCCCTTCCCACAGGCAGGGAGACGGCACCACTGGAGTGAAGTCCGCTCTCCCCACATGCAGATACATTACACGACAGACACACTAAAGGAAGGAGAGCCCCAAGCTGCTAGCTAGAAAAGGTGTTCTTCCCATTTTATTTGATAATACATTTTCACAGAAACATGATATATTTACATATATACAGGTAAGAGACTGCTGGTCAAAAATCTGAAACAGAAAATGTCACCAAAAATTTACAAAAGCCACCGACTGACCCAGGGAGTCGGGCTGGAGAACCTGGATAGCTGCATGTAGGTCGGCACAGAGCTTGCAGCTCAGCTTCTGACGTCTGGACTGTGGCTGCTGTGAGCAGTAGCCCAGCACCTGTGGCCACAGCCATGCTGCTCACCTGGGGCTGCTCCATGGCTGCCGTTTCAGGATGCGCTGGTTTGCAGGTTTTTTGAAGCTGCGAGCATTGCTCTTACTTTGGCCATGAGATCCTGTGTGGGGGAGACATGAAGGAAACCTGAGCCTCCTGCAGACCAGATTTGTAAGGGGCCGTGGGTAAGGACAGGAGGCAGAGCTTCCAGCAGCCAAGCCACGCCCCTGAGTAATGTAGGCAGCAGCGAACCCTTTCCAGGCCACACAGGGACCAACTTCCCAGGGCTGGGACCGCATGTGGCCTAGGATGTGTCTATCACGGCAACCCCACAAGGACATGAGCCTCCTTTGGAAGATAAGACTCCCTAGGAAGCAATTTCTTCACCTTCCTGCTAGGCCGACCTAGTGCATGGCTGTGGCAAGCCAGAACCATGCGATGGTGATCAGCCAATAGATCGTGACTGGGTCAGTGATTGTGAAACAAGGGACAAGAAGGAAAGTATCAGAAGAGGGAAAAATGGCATTCTAAAAGGTGGGAAGGGAGGGGAGCAGCCCACCTTACCTGAGTTATTTTGCTCTGCACAGAGGAGACGATCGCTGAAGAGATCTGGCCATCTTTTTCCTGAGAAACCCCCCTAATGCAGAGGAAAGAACAGAGGCTCAGACAACCCTAGAATCTGAAGAGCAGTTCCCATGTCCTGTACAGTACAGCTCCAGGCCCCCATGCTTACACAGTGAGCATTTGCTCCCACCGAGCCACCTTCCCATCCCAGGAGCATGCATCTGTATACCCACTTCAAGTGCCTCATAAAATGCAATTGCTCACACTAACACCAGCATTACACAGATGCTTGCAAAGAGGCGGCTAAGGAAGGAGGCACCTACAGCAAGGCCACCAGGACCAGAACACAGGACCAGCCTCAGTGGCTTTTGGTTTCCACGGAAGGCTTCTGTGGATGTGGACAGCACCATGGGCTAGCGGCGGGGGCTTTCTACACTCTCCAGGGTGGGCCTTTCAGATGCTGGCCCTTACGTGAGCTGTGTTCCTCATGGAGCAGCCGTGGACCACTCAAGATCCCCAGACTTCAAGGCATTCCCAACAGGAATAAACTTTTTTTTTTTTTTTTTTGGTTTTTCGAGACAGGGTTTCTCTGTGTAGCCCAGGCTGTCCTGGAACTCAGAAATCCGCCTGCCTCTGCCTCCCAAGTGCTGGGATTAAAGGCGTGCGCCACCACCGCCCGGCAGGAATAAACTCTTGAGATCCTATTTGTCTCTGAGACCCGCTAAGTCCCGCACGGCACCTCAGGAGCTCTTTTCCCTATGGAAGGAGTCTGAATGCCCAGTGAGGCATGGCTTCAGGAGTTCCCCCCACATGCTCCTGTTTGAGGTCAGGACACCCAGTGGTGGGGACTGGTGGAGGCCCTCACAGTGGTCCAGGTCTCACTGCCCTCCCTTTGCTCTTTCCAGAAGCCATGGTTACCTGGAGCGTTCCTGGGAGGAACCTCGGCTCTCCACAGGAGAGATGCTGGCCGAGTGGGCCGAGTGGGCCGAGTGGGCCGAGTGGGCCGAGTGGGCCGAGGGACGCTGTGCTGCCTGTTTACTCGGGGATGCGGACTGCGACCGGGCCTTGGCCTTGGTGCGAGACCGTGAGCGCCGTTTCTTCTTCTTCTCATGGGGACTTCTGAAAGAGAAGTGCTCTTGTCAGGGTACATGTAGTGCTCGACAAGAGGGCAATCTGAATTTGTATCAAGGGGCCCCACCACACACATGACCTTTTATTTTTCTTTTGGAGACATATATTCTAGGATGGCTTTGAATTAACTATGAGACTGAGGATGACCTTAAATTTCTGATCTTCCTTCTGATCTCACTTCCCAAGTTCTGGGATTACAGGATGCACAATTGTTATTGGTTTGTGTGGCATAGGCAAATTGAATCCAGGGCATCATGCAAGTACTTTACTAGCTGAGTATATCTCTAGCCTCATATGCACGCCTTAGACAGCTGTAATCCTTCAGTCAATTGAGCCTGTGCATCCACAGGGTACTGGGTGTTAAAAAGCCATCCACAAGCCAGCCTCTGCACAGGGGAAGCTTAGTCCTAGGGAAATGTCTGGCATTTAATGTACAACAATCTATTTGCATTAAAAATACCAAGATAACCATCAAAGAAAAGCCTCTTGGGAAGTCTATACTGCTTTCCCACTCATGCCAAACGATAGGACATTATCAACCCATCCTGTGGACGTCAGCTTCATCTGCTGAACATAGGAGGCAGCCTGGGCCCTGTTCTGGGAGTGTCTGGTAGACTCAGTACCAGCTCAACTCTGACCACTGCCCTGCTCACACTGCAAGACAGGGCTCCCAAGCCCATCCGGCCCCATTCCATTCCTTCTTTCATTGCCTAGCTGTTTTCTACCATGTATAGATCTCTGCACACATCAACACAGTGAGCAGACTGGGAAGATGCGTCCGTCGTCAATGCCTCACATACTCTCAGAGCACCCCAGCACACAGGACGGTGCCACTGCCAGCCTGCCTGCTACCTCCTACTATGTCTGTCTTGAGATGCTCTGCATTTTTATCACTGACTCCTAGGGCTCTTTCCTCCCTTCTGGGCTGCAGGACACCACCAGACAGCCTTCCTGCCCAGCTGTATCTTTCACAGTGTGTCCACTTAAATGGGAATACTGGTTAATCATTGTCAGCCATTTCTCTCCTGTGATCACCTCGAACCCTCAGCCCTATGGTATTTGGAATCACAGAGGCCCTTCCCAACCTGGCCCAGCCTTCTATCCTCCAGGAAGGGCAAAGCCTGTCCATACAGTCACTGAGCAACAAGGCTTGAATCAACTGTTACACTGGGTTGCACCCTGTCTTGTATTAGGCTGTGTATTTCCCCTGTATTTCTTTGGTGCATGATGCAAAATGTTCATGCCTAATGAGAATAAGAAGCAGCTATGTTTGGGGTCTGCAGCATGAAGAGTCCACAGATGTGCCATACCTCATACTCAACTCCAGTGCCCACAGTGTTTATAGGCTGACAAGCACCAGCAGTGGGCCAATGAGCTCCATATGGGTACCAGTCTCAGCAAAGAGGGCCTTGTGAGGCCAGCTGTGTCACTCCAACCAGTGGTCCAGCCTGGCTTTCTTTGCATCACCCAGGTCCAAGCAGACTGAGGGTCTGAGGAGCACAGCTGCCTCAGTGTCCAGCACAGCCTCTGTTATAACTAAAGTCCAGAAGGACAAGAGCTTGTGACTGAGATTTAGCTCCTAGAAGGCAGTGTTCCTAGGTTGGAGCTATGGGTAGCAGCCTGGTGTACTTTGGCAAGGAGATATGGATCTAAGTGGAAATGGTTCAGATACCGGGCACACACAGGGAGAGCTGCTGGGCTGGGGTGTCTGTGTGCACAGATGAGCTGGGTTTCAGGGCAGGCAGCCCAGGATGGCCAAGGCTATGTAGCTATATACTGAGTAAGGATGAACGGCTTCCTAACCAGAACTGTGAACTTGGTTTAGTGAATGAGTAGGTGAGAGGATGAGAGACAGACAGACAGACAGACAGACACACACACACACACACACACACACAGACACAGAGAGAGAGAGAGAGAATGTGTGTGTATGTGTGTGCACATGTGTGTGTTCGTGTGAGATACTTGAGAGCAAATATGGAGGTCAGAGGATGACAGTGGATGGTTTTCTCATTCTTCCACCCTTTGATGAGTCCTGGGGATCAAACCCAGGCTGCCAGGCTTGCATAAAAAAGCGATTTACTTGCTGAGCCATCTCACCAGCCCCACTTTAATCTTAACAGTCTGACCTCATACAGGAAGAAGTCAAGTTTTTGCAGAAGCGAAGCAGTTTGCTCACTTCTGAAGTTGCTAAGGTACACTTTGCAACTTGGCCCTCTGTGCTATTGCTGAGTTGCCCAAGCAACACTGCAGCCTGTTGTTCTGGAACATTCCCTCAGTATACTTTCCAGCCTATGCCACACTCTTCATACTCAATTGTGACCTCTGCTCTGTAGGAACCAACCCCACACCACTCTGTGTGGGGCTCTGCAGTGTTCCTGAGTCTCCTGTAAAACTGAGCATGTCTCTACTTATTCTTACACTGACACTAGCACTGCCCTGTGTGCAGTTTTTCGGTAACCTCATATCTTCTTGCTTTTTGACCAAATGTCCCCAGTGCACTCTGGGGAGAAGAGCAGCTATGAAGTATGGCAGGTGTACCTGTAACTTGTAAGAAATTGTAAGCTGTGCCTGCAGCTATGAATAAGGGCTAGCAAGCACCCTCACCCACTCACACTAAGCAAAAGCAGAACCTCTCTGTATTTCCTTCCCTATTCCTGACTGCCAATGTTCAGCAACATCTAAGTGTACCCTGCTATTGGATTTCTCTGTGCCTGACATGGACTTCGGTCAGTCACAGGCAGCTGTGGGTGTCTTTTTCACAGGGAGACTAACCACTTGCTCTCTTACTTACCCCTGGAGGCAGGTATTTGACTTTAATGACACCAACTATATTACATTCTCCTCCCATAGTGAGGTCTCTTCTGCATTCTTGTGGGTGGGTGTACACACGTGTGTGGAGGACAACATTAAACTTCATTCTTCAGTTGCTATCCATTTTGTTTTGTTTTGTTTTGACAGGGCCTCACCCTGGCTTCAAACTCAGAACGGTGCCTGCTGAGTTCCAAGGCCTGCCTCTCTGTTTCCCTGGTACTGGTATTACAAGCACATGCCATCTGTCTGGCTTTTTAATCTACATCTTGTAGATAGAACTCGGGTGTTCCTGCTTGTGTGGCAGGTATTTACTGACAGAGCCCCAGCCCACCCAGGGTTCTCTACATCCTAAGCAGTCCCAGACACACACTGTTTTGTGCATTTAGATGCAGATCTAAACGGAACTAACATGTAGTTTGTTCTTTCTCATCGCAGTGTTCAGTAGGCTGAGCAAGTTTCACTAGAGAACTCTCCAATCCCCTGTGAATTGCTTCAGTATTGTGGTCTAACAACAGGCCCAGTCTGCAGCATGGGCTCTTGAGGGTGTTACAATCAGTGCTTCAGCATGAAGCTTGACTTCACCTTCCATGGAGATCTAGGTCAAAGTCCTCCACCTTTGTTCTTTGACTGTCATGGTCTCGGAGTCTGTCAGCCAGTTCCTCAGAAGGCCTAGGGTTGATTGGATCCACAGAGCACAGGACAGGAGCTGTGAGCAGTATGTTTGCTAGTGTTGAGGAGAGGCTGTTTCTCAGTGCTGATCTGTGAATACGAATATGCACAGTGTCCTTGCTAGCTTAGGGATTAGTCAATATGGTTGGAGGTGAGTGGAGAGTGCCTGTCTCTCCATTGAGAAGGTGGATGAGCGAGCGGTTACCTGATTCCTGCATGCTGAATTCTCTCAGATAGAATTTCCTTATTATCCATTTACAAGCCTGTAGGCTATTCCTGCTTGATCAACTTAACTACAAATTAATTCTTTGACTACTTCCTGAGACCAACCTTTGACTCTGCTCCTTTCTGCTTGCAGCTGTCTCAGCTCACTCTCATGATCGCCTTGCTTCGGTTTGCCCCAGACTCTGGCCACAATCAGACATTGCTTTCCTCTTGTAGAATGCAGACATTACAGAAAGCGACATCTTTCCTAGCTGGCACCCGCACAGCAGAAAGGCCATACTTCCACATTACACACTTGCAAGCATGGCTGACTTTTTCCCCAATGACCATGTCTCTCAGCAAGTGTGCATGGAGTGTGCTGTCCATACTGTCACAGGTCTCTGACACACAGTGCTGTGGTAAGAGAACAGCAAGCACCACTGTCCTGGTCAGTGCTGTGCCCCTGGACCACTGGCCATGGCTGCAAGTCTCTGGTGTCTGCTATCTGCCTGCACTGTATTCTGCTGTTTCTCTCCCAAGCACCGGTAGAGCCATTGTTGCACTTTGCACACATCTCGATGACAAAACATCTGCCTCACCTTCTTGCCATGAGAACTGAGAAGTGCATCTTCCTTGCGTTTTAAAATCTGTTAGTATATTTATTTTTAAAGTGTCTTTTTATTTTTATTCTTTTGAGACAAAAGATCCACTTAGTCCAGCCTGGCTTCAAACTAGCCATGTAGCGGGGATGACCCCTCTGTTCCTGCTGCCCCCACTTGCCACCTTCCTATAGGATTTGTTTATGGCCAAGATTGAGCCAAGGTCTTGAGTTCCCTACCAACTGAGGTATATCCCAGGCCCTAAACTGTCTCTCATAGAGTGGGGATACAGTTTCCTGGCCCAGAGCTTTGTTTGGCCATGAGGCCTTGGCTTCACCCCTAGCACTACTCTCACCCCCAACTCTCCAAAGCCACCTCTTTGTAAACAAGCCTAGGACCTGCCTGACCTGCCTTATCATCTACCCTCTGCCTCCTCTGTTTCCCTTTCTTTTCCTGATCTTCTATTTTCTTTTGAATGAAGTATTTTTATTGTTTTATATCCTCTCAGCTTTTATACATTTACTTAAATTTTTTTATTTTTATTTTTTTATTTTTTTTATTTTTTTGAGACAGGGTCTCACTATTGTAGGCTTGGCTGTCCTGAAACTATGTGCACCTCTGTCTCTGTGTGTACTACCCCTGGCTTCCTCTCATCTTTTTCTTTGTTTTGTTTTGTTTTTTCAAGACAGGGTTGCTCTGTATAGCTCTGGCTGTCCTGGAACTCACTCTGTAGACCAAGCTGGCCTCGAACTCAGGATTAAAGGTGTGTGCCACCAGTATCCAGCCTTCTCATCTTTTTACTTATTTTGTGTGTGCATGTACATACTTGTCTGTGTGTGTGCTAAGGTCCACATGTGGGGGCGGTTCTCTCTTCAGAGATCAAACCCAGGCTAGTAGGCTTGGTAGCAGGTGCCATCCTTTGCTTTCCAGCTGTTTTCCCGGTTGTTGAAGGAACTCAAGCGCACACCTTCTCATTTTTAAGGTCACCTCGAATGAGTAACACTTCGAGCACATTGAGAGAGAGCCTTTCAGCCATTAACTTCAGATGCTATGCCAGATGTAGTGCTTTGCAACAGGAGTGAAAGAAGCCATCCCTATGGATTCCTTCCTTACTTCAGTCAAGAGCCAGGGCATCCTGTTGACTGCAGTGGGAATTCCGGAGTCTAGTGAAACATGACTCACTGTGCACGCTCATGCTGTCTATGCTGCCATTTGTGTTCTTGCTTTACCAACTTCGTTGTGCTGTTTTGAGACAGTATCTCGTGAACTTGTATAGCTATGGATAACCTGGATCTCTTGATGCTTCTTTATCTTCTGAGAGCTCAGTGTCGAGGTCACGGGTGTTCACTGCTATGCTCTGTCTACTAGACTGCACTCATGTGCATCAGGCTCGGAGCCTGATTTCCAAACTTTCACCAACAGGAAGTGGGGTGGGCTGGAGAGATGGCTCAGTGGTTAAGAGCAACATCTGCTCTTCCAGAGGTCCTGAGTTCAATTTCTCATAGTCATATGGCAGATCACAACCATGTGTAACTCCAGCTCTCTTCCGGCCTCCACGGGCATCGAGCACGCATGTGATGCACAAGCATGTCAGCACTCATGCATATAAATAATTAAATAAAAATAAAATGAAAAGGAAGAGCTGGGGCAAGAAAGGCAGTGGAAGGATCTAGACATTGGTGTCTGAATAGCACCAAGGCCAGAGAAAGAACAATGTGACATCTGGCTTGGAGGCTCCTGCAGTCTGTCACAATCAGACAGAATAAGGGAAATTACAGTCTACGTGTCCAGAGCAGTGCTGGACAAGGGCGGGGCTAGCTAACAGCAGAGGAGAGACAGGACCAGAAAGTAGCCATTCTTGCCATTACTGACTAATGTGGCAGAAAACTGCCGAGAAGAGAGCTCATGTGCTTGCTCAGTGTCCACTGGAAGGTGAGCTGCTTGTTCAGAGAGGTCAAGGCAGAGGCAGTTTTAGCTGAAGGACCAGGTACATCACCACTATGGCGCTCCTTCCATGCCGAGCACCATGATTCCACAGCACTGCTGGCCTGTATTCTTTTGCAAGATCGGAAGGGCAGTGGGTGGAGCCAGAGGGGAGCAGGAAGGGACATGCAGCCAAGTGAGCTGCTGACCAAATGTGTGAAGTGTTCTCAGTACCATGTTAAGACTTGTAGTTAGTGGGCAGGGCAGTAGTGGCACGTGCCTTTGATCCCAGTACCAGGGAGGCAGAGGCAGGTGGGTCTCTGAGTTTGAGGCCAGTCTGGTCTACAGAGGGAGTTTTAGGCTACACAGAAAAAACAGCCAGGGCTACACAGAAAAAACCCTGTTTTGAAAAACAAAAACCAAAAGGAAAAAAAAAAGTCCCCAAACCCTTTAGCTAGCAGGTACTAATCAATCAGTCTGTCTGATTGTGTAGTGTGAGCACAGCAGCACACCCTCCATCTGTGTGATGCCAAGTATCAGAGTAACTGAATCAGCACAGGCTTCGGACCTATCCGCTAGACGGCAGTGTGGAGGGAGGGAGAGTGCTGATACAGGACTGAAGGAGTTGGATGGCCAGGGCAGCAGCTCCAGGGTTCAGCTGAGAGGCTCTCAGGGCAGCATTCTGCCTCTTCTTGTCTTTTCAGGAAGTCAATACTCTGCAGAAGGGTCAGAGGCCTCTTAAGTCCTATGTCTAAGATGGGGATAGCTCCCCAGCACCATGGACACTGGTCCTCTACCACCTTCTCCCATCATCTCCCTTTGAATGTAAAGGTTAATTTGAGGGCAAAGCAAGAATTCTCCTGTTGAGAAAGATCTTTTGCTGTAAAAATTAATTTTAGACCATGCCCTTTAAATGTACCAAAGGTGATGATGAACTTCAAATGTTAAACCACTTACTTCAGGAATGAATTCTGTGTATTGCAGTAGCTGGTAGGATTACAAAGGCTGGAATGGAATTTATAAATGTGAACTTGTATTGCAAACCTTTGCTGACACTCATCAGCCTCAAGGCTCCTCTGCTGGTTTTTCATGTTACGGAAAGTGACCTCCTTCCCCAGTCATCAGCCTACCCTGTGACCAGCTAACAGGTCGTTTTGTGCTACTTCACCTTAGGCTGCCTCCAGAGGCACGGATTCTGTGGCCACGACTCCACTCACATCCTATAGATAGCATTGTGGGCAATGGGCAATGGGCAATAGCTGGAAACATGGCTCCCATGGAGTGGCGGCCCTCACTGCAGTCAGTCTGAATTTCCAACATCCTCCAAAGGCCTATACATAAAACACTTGGTCTCTAGAGTGCTGCTGTAGGGAGGGACTGGGACCTTCAAGACGGACCTAGTGGAAGGTGGTAGATCACTAGGGACATGACCCCTGCAGAAGGACCAGCCCTTCCTGCTTGCTTCCTGGTAACTAGACAAAGACTTTGGCCCTAACATGTGCTCCCACAACAATTCACTGCCTCAGCATAGGCCGAAAGCAATAGGACTAACAGGCTGAGACCCCCAGAGCTGATCAAAATAACTCCTCACTCTCTATAAGCTGATTACCTCAGGCAATACGCGTGATATCCTATAGAGATGGAAAGGTGATCAACACAGCCAACAGAAGCAGGCACCACAGAGTGTAGGCAGGTTTCCCAAAGTTAGACAAGAGCCAGAGAAAGTTCTAGAGCTCTAAGTGTGATAGACAGGTGAGGGCAGGGCAGCCTGGGGTTCTCACTAGGTGGAGGTGCCAGGAAACTATGGCTCACAGGGTAAAAGGTGACCCTGGCTACCAAGGGCTAGGTTCAGATTTAGTGGCTGGGATTTCTGTTCTACAACCACTTTGGCTGACCTCCCTGTTATCCTTACAATGGACACAGGTGCCTATGCCTAGAAGTGGTCCAGAGTCAGAGCCTGGATCTAATCTCTGCCCCACTCCATCACATAGCACCCAGGCTCCAATGATCCTTACCAGAGACAAAGCAGGACACTGAGACGTTTATATTTTCCTAGTTGACCCCTGTTCCCTGAAGACAGCTAAGAGGGACTGGGGTAGATCCAGCAGAGATAGCAAGGGCCCTGGGTTAGTGTTAAAGACCAGGGCCCAGAGAAAAGGCATGTGAGGGCTCCACAGGCATGGACACACTGTACCCTGGAACCCACAAGACCCCAAGAGACAGCACTACTGAAGACGGGGACTGTGCCATTATCTGTGACTCTTTCACACAGGTGACAGACAACAAGACATCAGACATATTTTTTCCCTGTGAGACATAGTAGCCTACCTGGAACGGGTCCGTTTCCTGCTGACTCCAGGGCTGCCACTCATCCGGTAGGCTGTAGGGACACTCCTGTCTTCCCGCCGTCTCTCAGGAGAGTGAGCTCTCCTTCTTGGGGACCGAGATCGTGACCTGGACAGATAACAAGGTAGACTTTAGCTCTGTCTGAGGTCTGGTCTGTGTGCTGTGCACCTCCCTAGCATGAGGCGAAAGAGGCCCCAGTCTGAGATGCAGGTTGTGCAGGTGGGCCCTGCATCTTTAAAGGTTGTGCATCCTGACACCAGCTTGGAGGCACTGCACCTCTCCCCACCCCTGCCTGCACTACAGCAAGGCTCAGGTCTCCAGGAGGCCGTGCTCTAGCCTCCCTGCTCCTGCCTTGTGCTATCTCCCAGCCTGAGGCTTTCAGCTCCCTGAAGCCACTCCTACCCTCAGGCAGGGAAAAGTGCCTAGATACTGGCAGTAGGGAGAAACTAAAGGTTGAGAAGCCAAGAATTGCAAGCTGCACCTTGCCATTCTCCTGTCATTCGTCTCAGGCCATGTGGCAGGAGGCATCAGGACCATACTACAGACCCACTGGCATGAAGCCCAAACCCTGCACCTGCTCAAAACGTGATGCCCTCGTGATGGTCTGACTATTTAAATCGATGGGAGGTGTCATGGGTAAAAAATCATCTAAGAATATACTTTTTTATTCATGCCAGGATATACTCCACAAATGGCAACACAGACTCTCAGTCCCTCTCATTCTTTGTGGGTATGGAGGCCCTTAATAAAGGGTTCCTTAACAATGGCTTTAGAAGTTTATGCTCTCCGACCATCTATTTCAGGAAAATGTGAATAAGCAGAAATTGGGGGGTGGGGGTGGGGGAAAGCCCTACCAAACCCAAACTCCTCTCTTTGTTTGGTTTCCATGACAACCTACTCAAAAACAATATTAAGAGAGCAGTTTGATTTCAAAATTTGAAAAAATTCTTCATTGAATCATTCTAAGCAGAATGAATTCCTCCCTCCCAATAAAAACAACATAGAGTTGTTCAGGAATCAAGTTTTGGTCACATCCTGGTCCCCATGAGCCCGTGCTGGCCTCTCCAGCAGAGCTAGTCTAGATGGCGTGCCTCCCCAGACCTTCCCTAGCTACACAGACTACAGAGGTGGGGGCAGTCAGACACCTTGACGGTTTACCAGGTCTCCCCTCAAAAGAGCTCCAGGAGTCAAAGCTGCTCGAGGCCGAGGCTGCCTGATAACTCTCCTGCTGTGCTGCCGCCACTGCCGAGCTGCTGGGACAAGGCTCCACACTCAAGATCCCTGGGGAGGCTGAGGGCCTGCGGTCGGAGGCACACACTTCACATTCAGAATGAAATGTGCCGAGCTGGGTGCTACCAGAGCCATGAGAAAGCTCCGCTCACTCAAAGCTTTAGCACCTATGGATGCTTAGCATAGAATTCTACAATAAACTCAACAATTAGGAAAAATAAGTTAGTTTTAAATGCCTGCAGATTCAAAACGTTGAAGTACAATACTGTTTTGCATTCTTTAGAACACAGTGGCTGCTCCCAGTAGAGTTCAACAACTCTTCTGGGAAGGAAGCCCTGCTCAGAACAGGGCACCAAATAACAGCCAGTAATTCTGTGGGTTTCAGTTTAATTAAGTAAGCCTTAATGCTTTTAATTTTGTTAACCAGGCTCTTAATATTGATGCCAGGACAGGGCAAGAGCCAGGACGAGTAAATCAGTAGTGTGATGTCACCACAGGCCTTCTTAAAGAAGACAAACTGGTCTGAATTAAAAACTTCCAGGCACAGTGCAACAAAGACATCCCTTTCTGAATGACCAAAATGCTTTGCTCTCAGAAGCAGGAAATTTTTAATGATAGAACTCCAAACTATTATCTGGATGCCAGTGTCTGCACCCACATGAACCACCTCCACTGCTCTTCTCCCTGTTCCAGGGCTTCTCGCAGCTGTGGGACATCGACAGGTGACTCGGCAGCCAGGCTGTAGATCTAACCCATTGGGACCTGGCTATGGGTGTGAAGTTTACCTGCATTGGCTCAAGCTATCCTCTGTTCATCCCATTCAAAGGTTTGGCATTGCAAAGAGCAGGTATCTGAGTCTTTCCTGGCTTAGTCATAGGTCACCCAACATGAAACGATTGCCTATACCCACAGGAGCCCAGAAGTTCTAACCACACCCTTTCTTCTTTTAAAAGACAGGTTTGGGTGATTAAATTTCCCTTTTCTAATTTGTTATAGTGTACCATTGGGAAACAGATAGTAAAGACTCATCCAACAATTTAAAACTAAAATAGAATGTTGGATTTTATAGAACCTCAATGACTGTACAACTTCTTTGTGGCTTTTTTGTTTGCTGCTTTTGTTTTTGTTTTTGTTTTGTTTTTTGTTTTTTTTTTTT